>FIZU01033045.1:0-17343 GCA_900064475.1 Pseudococcus longispinus
CGTGAAATTTTCTATAGGAATGTGAAAAAAAATTAATATGTCACCACTGAAAATTTTTTAAGGCAATCGATTAAAGATTGTGACAAACAGCTACCATAGGTATGTTGGTGATCTGGTAAATTATTTTAGAAGGAAATAACTTCAAATGGATTGGATTTTCATGATTGTCATTCGAAGAATGCAAAGTTTTCAGTAGAATGTACTAAGAAATAATATTCATTGAATACAAGTCTTCGATACATCGAGTTCCGGAATATACGAATGTAGTAGCCTTGCTCAACAGTGTGAACCATACAGGCTATACCAGGCTAGCGCAGCGCGCTAGCTGAGGTAGCGGTCTATGTTACCATAACGTATGTGCGGTCGGTGTTTTCCGACGGACTACAACTTCGTGTAATTTATTTTGTCATTTCCGGCAAGATTACGAATCATGGGGCTGATTTCAGTGTAAATCTATTTAATCTGGTAAATGCGGCGAAATTTGCCATAAAGAAAGTTCAAAAAATTCGAAAACGTGAAAACTTTTTCGAACTTTCGCACTTTTTCAAAAATGTGCTGAATTTCGCAATTTTTGGCTTTCGTAGTGGAAACCATTACCAGCATTTTTCGTGAAGAGTAAATTTTTTTCATTTGGTAGGTATTATTCTTATCGTCTTTTATTTTAGGTTTTTTCAATTATTATTTATTTTGGAGACGATTTTATAGATTTATATGATTAGATAAAATGTAATAAAGAAAACAAAAGGTATATTTTTTCGAAAATTGCCGAAACACATTTACAAACACGTAAAATCGTTGCCTATTTCTTGTTTCGTTTCGGGATCTATAAACGGTGACGTCACCGATTAGTGACATAAAATCGATGCTGATAATAAAATTTTGTTAGCTGGAATTTGCTGTATGTAGAGTAGAACTTACAAAAAGATGTCTAAAGTTGTTTTTGCGTTAAATAATTTTCATTTCGAAAAAGAAAACTTTGTCAGTTTACTAATGGTAAAGTGTAATATTTGTTTTTCAAACGTAGATAGTTGTAAAATATGCATACTTTACCAATCAAGGTATTATTTTGTTGTTTATATGTTTCACTCGGTCAATAATTATGTTAGATTTTCGCTGTAAATAATATGGCTGGTCTGTTATTGTTCTTATAGGTTATGAAAATTTTAAAGGAAGTAATTAGAAGTTTTTTAAAATTCTCGTAGTTAAGTGCATTTTGAAGTGATATTTTTTGAAAATTGCGCGTGTTAGTTATCATTTTCAAGTCGTATAATCCGCGATAAAATCGTACGGCTAAGAATCGCGTAGTGTTGTAGATATTTAAGAGGTCAACATTTTCGCGTTTATAATGTTGATTTATTTAGTATAATTTCGATAATTAAACGATTGTTGCTAGTTATCGAGCTTGAAAGAAACATTGGTACGTTGACTGGATGGGTTATTATTTGAACGTATTCGATCGGAGGTTTTGTATGATAAAAAACGTTAACGATTAACATGGTACATGCTAATTATAATTATGGTATGTATATTACGTTATCAATGCGTTTAGTTTTTCTTTATATATTATCAGGCCTATTCGAAAATTTAATTTTGCTAAAAGGCAATTTTCATAGAAATAGACATAACGGATCAGCATTTCGGTGTTTTATGCTTAGGTATCGTAGCGAAGTAACGCGCTTAGGTTACGGATGACATGATTATGATGTGTTTGTTTTTCTCATTATAGGTATTAAGGATATGGCAAATTTAAATTTTCAACAACCGCCCCGCAGTATTACAAGTCAAACCTTGTCCAGAAACGCATTTACTTCTTCTTCTTTATCTGGTCATGTTACTCCTACATCAAATATGTTTCCAACGAATTCCTTCACTCCACAGCAGTTATCACCCAGTAGAAACAACGTACAACCAATGGGTAGCAGAGGTTTATTCAACCAGCAACGATCCTTTTCTGAAAGGAGATCGGTGCAGTCAGTCGGATCAGTTATCCAAGATTGGTTAGTGTGTGCACTTATACCATCAAGTGCCATTGAAAGCTTGTTACGTTTATTACGCATTTAGTAATATTGCGTCGATAACAGTCTATTACGTATAGGTAGCTAATGATTGGTTATTTGTTTGCATTACAGGAATGCCAATTCAGTTGGCGGCATGGGAGGCATGGGTCCGAACAGATCATCATATGGTTCTCAAAATTCTGTTAATAGTTTGCAATCCGTGTTCAACCCTACTAATAGTAATGGATTGGTTAATAACAGTAGTAACTCGCCTCCTTTACTTGATTTATCTGAATTCCCATCGCTTACCAGTCGAGGGCAGAACGATACGCTGCCGCAAGCGAACGCAACAATGCCAGGAAAACAGCCTTACGGTAAAAATCCCCGCAATTTGGTCACATTTTCCACCTAATACGACACACGTATCTCATAAACAATTTTTTTCATTCTAGTCGGCATGGTGAAAGCTCCGACATCCGAATCAAGCGAGTTTACCATGAGTAGCGAAGACTTTCCAGCATTACCGGGCACTCAGCCGACGATAGTATCAGAAAATTCGTCCACCACCCCATCGGCGTCGGTTTCTGGAAGTTCCTCATCACTTAGCAGTGATAATAAACTTACGAACCACGATAGCAATTCCCAGTCAGAACAAGTTTTATCTTCCAACAATAGGATAGGTAGCGTTTCCGCTGCCCCCGGTGCTGAGAAACATCAACAACAGCTATTACAACAGCACGGTTTGCATCAAAGTAAAAAAGGCATTCAAACGTTTCCCGAAGGTATAGAACATCCTTTGGTTTAATTTTGCCAAATCGTCGTATCTTTTTTATGCATTATTAGCTTTACGTTTACTGTTTGAGAAATGTGCTTAAAATCGGAAAACTGGCCGAATTCGGGGTTCGGCTCGTTTTCGTCTGCGAGATTCGTGTAAAAGTTGAGGCAAACCGAATCTAGCTTTGTTGCCTCGAATCAGGCTTATTTTTGAAAATAATTTTTGCTCATTTTGGGATTTCTTTCGGATTGATGTCTGCTCCTGTCAAAACTGGTTCCTCCAACCACCTCCTGTCGATATTTCGCTTTCAAAAATATTCATTTGAGAATGACAGATTGTAAAGCATGTGCCAATGTGTTAGAATTGACGAGTTACCCTAAATCACACGCTTTGTATTTAGGCTCGTAAAATTTCTAAGGTTATGACATGTAGTACTAAACGAGGGTATCTCAGACACAATTGGAGACACCACGATAAGTCCAAGGTTGACCTTGAATCGTTGTCCGTGACCAAAAAACGTCACAGAGTCAAGGTCAAGGGAACCTGCCTCGTGCATATCTTTTGGTCTCATTTTGATTTAATTTTAATTCATCGATAGTTTTATGGCTTTCCCTTCTTATACCTCGTGTGCGTGTGTTTATAGTGCACGAATGTGTTTCGTTGATGATTCATGTATCGAAATGTATTGTGCCGAATTCGCGGTTTAATCACAAGGCATTGATGCTGAGCGCTTATCGGGTTCAACTTTCTTTGTTTTCGTTTAGCTGTGGGGTTGTTAGATCGTTTTTTTGTCATTATTTTTAACCGAATATGAGTAGACTTTGGAAGAGCAAGTAACGCGATTTGAAATTAGTTGAAAAACTCATTCAAGGTAAATTCGATAATTTGTTCGTTGAATTTCATCCGTATTTGACAATACGTTTCAAAAAGCTGTCATCTAAAGAACATTATAACCAAAAAAGTAGAATTTATAGAGGAGCCGAAATACGTACGTCATTTAAAACCCATTTGAAAATTTTTCAATCGTTAAATTCGATTACTACGTCAGACACGGTATATTTTTCAACTTGAATGATTTCACAACGCTTCAGTGAGCGGTTTCTCCGAAAAGATGAGAATAAAATGGAATCTGTTTGTTTACATATCGACTGTTGCAAAATTATGAATTTTTGGTTGCCATATTTTCGAAAAAGTCGCCCGGAGAAATGGATAGGACTAGTGTCGAGATGAAAAGTACCATATTCCGAACTTTTCCATATCCTTGGGTCTAATTTTTGAACAATTCGTATAGTACCTAGATCCAAAAGATGAGGAAAGTTGAAGTTGAGTTCGTCGAAATGGAAATGCTGGCTTTTCCCGAATTTTCGCGCGAAATTTTCAGAAGAATTGAGAGAATTTTTATGAAATTTTGCAAATGAAAATCAGAATCCCTGCTCGATTCAGAAACTGATTCAAGCAATTCATCGTACTTGGCCTAAATTAGTCTCGTGTCTAGACATGTTCGCCAATTTACTCTTTCTCATGGTTCTTTGACGCTTGTTTCGCGTGATTTGTATTCCGTTCTTTTACAAATGGGTGGAACTGAGAGATAATCGAGTGATTGAAGACGTAGCTATGTCCTACATTACGATTAAATAAATTTCACGGAAAATGTGTTTCCTCTTATCTCATAATGAGTATGTAATGTAACGCTAAAACTGATAATCTCTCGCTGGATCGAAAACAACATGTTGAAAGTCACGTAGTTTGACGATTCGACGTCGTGTTTACGATGGCAATCACATATCGGCGATTACGTTATTAGAAATATGATTAATTTACGACCATATTTAATTCTGTACGCAGGTAAAGTCACAAATATTCCGCCAACAATGGTTAAAGATCAATTCGGTATGGTTGGACTACTAACGTTCATCAGAGCGGCCGAAACGGATCCGAATCTTGTATCGCTGGCGCTCGGTCAAGATTTAACGACATTGGGACTTAATTTGAATTCTCCAGATAATTTGTATCCTACGTTCGGCGGTCCATGGTCAGATGCGCCGTGCAGATCGCAAGATCTCGATTACAACGTTCCACCCGAGTATCTTGTTAACCATGGCATTAGGTTTGTATATCGAAATTCATCCCTTCGATGCGTACGAATATGAAAATTGTAAAATACATTCTAAACTGTTTCATTTCTCCGCAGGGATAAGTTAGCACAAGTTAAACTAACAAGGTACAAAGAAGATCTACTGTTTTATTTGTTTTATAATTATACCGGAGATGTAATACAGCTCGTTGCGGCCTCTGAATTGTAAGTATGAAGAAAACGCAGCCGAAAAAAAGTTCTGAGAAGCTCTCAAAAGCGAAATTTGTTTACTGACGTATCGGACGCATTGGACATCTTGTCCGATGCGTTTTTCTTTTGCCACTTTTGCAGATATAATAGAGAATGGCGATATCACACAGAGGAGAAAGTTTGGATAACACCGGCTCCCGGGCTAGGGGTTGTAGAGAAAACGTCGACGTACGAAAGGGGTACTTATTATTTCTTTGATACGACCAGTTGGAGAAAAGTGGCGAAAGAATTCCATTTGGAATACAGTAAATTAGAAAACCGACCCACCGTACCTCCGACCGGATACTCTTACGTATGACCTTTAGCCTGCTGCTCCCCCTCCCCTCCTCATGATCCTTGTGCCCCATTCTCCTCCCACTTAATTTATTAAGATAATTTTTTGTACAATAACGCGCGCGAGCGCGCTCGCTCGCCCTGTGTGGCCTCACGGAGGCTTGTCTCAACGGTATCTCATTTAATTAATGATAAATAATTTCATGTCCAAATTTGGTACAAATGGTAATTTGATAGTTTTAAAATTCTTTTTTATAATAAAATTGTTAAGAAAAGAAAAAAAAAGTAAAAAATATGAACGACAAAAAACCTCGAAAGAACAGAAAAATCAATGTGAGACTTACCATTCTTTCCTCTTTTTTTAGGGTATATTATTTGTTTTATGTTATTGTAAAATTAAAAATTATATTATTATGATTAATAACTGTTTTGTTATTTTTTATAACGCAGTTTTTCTACGTACAATGTATACATACATATATCGTTTTCTATTTTTGTCTTTCTGTGTATTATTTTATTGTGTTGTATCGACTCGCGACGATATAGTTGAACAAAAGTACGTAGTTTAAATTTTCGTTTTCGTTTGTTTATTTCTTTTCTAGTTTATCGAGTCAAATATACGAATCTTTTAGGTAGAAATGTGACCGAGTTTTAGGGCAGGTATCCGGATGCATTGTCGATACGAAAACTAGTAGTAGTAGGGTTTCAAGCAATCATGTTTCAGTATCAAGCAAATGAAAGGAGAATACCAACTGCGCGCAGAATTTTACAGATGACAATTTTTAATGTATTTTTTACAGTAAATTTTAGAAGGTTTTTCAATTGAAGGAGTATGAAAGATGAAAAGAAGCAAGAAAAATGCCAGTGTTTTTTCATCCACTGATAAGCATTTCTCCATTTTTCAACGACGAAATCATTTTTTTTTTAGATGGTGATATTCTACAATGATGAGAATGATTCAAGTATGTAATGAAATAATAACCTTACAAAGCTGGTCTATAGATGCCAGTTCTTTATTACTTGCATCGTCAGAATGTGGGAAGAGAAAACAATTTTTGAAGAACATTGATAGATATGTGTGCATTTGGCTGAGTCTTGAATTATTCGACTTTTTGTCTTTAAATTGCAGTTTGTATTCTATCAAGTCATGACATAGCTAACATTGCATTATTTTCGTCAACAAATTTTCAAATCGAGTCAGAGGCTGGAATTTTATAACGATTATATATTTCGAACATTCAAAATCAGTACTCCATTGGTAAATAATGCAATTGATCTGCAGGAACTTGAAACGAAACAAAATTAAGCCTTTGATATCATCCACGGTCCACTTTCACCAATTATTGAAATTCATCTGACTGATTTCTTTGAAGCACAAGTATAAATATGTTCATATGCAAATATTTTCAGCAATTTTAATCCTTCTTTCGAGTTACGATATGATTACTTCTCATCGGTTAATATTTAATATGTTATTTCTAGTCAGTTTTAGCAATTTAAATAATTGTGTTTACATAATTCACAAAGCACTCTTCAGGTTGAAAGTTATTTCTGACTTTTAAACCTTGAACCACTTGTTGCTGTTCTCGTCCAAAAGTTATTCATGTGGTATTTGCCAATGAAATCCACGTACAGTTACCTACTGTGAAAAAATGTCTTGATTAAAAAGTACAACTTTCCAAGTTTTAATTTCATCGAGAAGCAGATGAAATAAATACGTAATATTGAACACTCTATCGTTATTTTCCAACAAATCTGTAAACAGTTGACAAAAAAAGACACGTAATTTATATTTTTTTCTCGTGATTTTTCACGTCTGAATAATTCAAGAAGTAATCATAAATTATTATAATTTGATACATAATGATTTCTGCATAAAAAAAATAATCCAAAAAGAAAAAAATTACATGACCCCGACGTGATTTGAACACGCAACCTTCTGATCTGGAGTCAGACGCGCTACCGTTGCGCCACGAGGTCCTTGTTACAATGAGCTCGTAACGTGGTATACAAGTACGAATATTTCAACACATAAATAAACGTAGAAAATTTTCAGTTGAAAAAATTTTTTGACCTCGACGTGATTTGAACACGCAACCTTCTGATCTGGAGTCAGACGCGCTACCGTTGCGCCACGAGATCGTTGTACGAATCGACGAATAAATATGTTTACGAAGTTCGCAAGTTCAACTTTGGCCTAATCGAACCGACTTAACATTGAAAGCTCATATCTACTTTTCGTCTATCGGTTACGACTTACGTATGAGATGAGAATTTGGATAATACGCAGCCATCGGTGTAAAAGTACTTCACTTTTTGCATAAATTTTATACTCGTAGGTACCATATTGAAGTATAATGGAAAATGAATTTTGTGTATCCAACAATTCACCAATTCTACGAAGTAGAATTGCAAATATTTAATTTTCATCTCGTGGTTTTCGTATCAGTCTGCTCAAAAAATTGTTTGCTCAATTCACCCAATTTGAATTCAATTCGTAAAATTTTCCATAAAATATTCTTTAAAAGTTGTATCAATAACAAAAATGAATAGAAATTTCGCCAAAAATATACCACATGGATGAAAAAAGTCAAAAAAGCATGTCTCCACCAAGACCAAGGCACTGGAGGGATTCGAACCCTCGATCTCCTGTTTACTAGACAGGCGCTTTAACCAACTAAGCCACAGCGCCATCGGTTCTCTCCGCCCTTAATTTCAAGTTTCAACGGTGAGCGGCCAAAATGGCAAATTTTTTGGGGTATTTTGCCAAAATATAGCAACCTTGAGTAAATTTTCTTAAAAATGAATGTCTGGTGAACAAATGAATACTGGCCCAATTTGATACTGGTGCTATATGTCGGGGAAACAGGCGTACATTCGTTCATCTCAAGCTTATTATCAAAGTTGAAAAAAAAATTTTCGTAATGAAATATTTTGAAAATCATACTTCTTAATAAGTATACGTACATTGACCTTGAACTTACACAATTTGTAAAAAAATATGCGACATGAACAATGAACCATAAACTTTTTTTATACATTTCGTAATTAAGTTTACAAACTATACCTACTGCACAAAATTAAATAAAAACAAGAATTTTAATGTAAGCAAAACATGATGTATTAAATTGGTAGGTATACAATTTTTTGGAAAATTCAAACGAATTTTTTAAAATAAATGTACGCCTACCCACCCCACACGTAATCGTCTGAGTAGGTATCTGTAAAAACTTCTCAATTTCAACCAAAGTTAAACGCTGATCTACCTCAATCCGTAATAGATAGGTAGGTATTATTATGACAAGTAATACTCCTCCACGCCTCCTCCCTGATCATTCGTGATTCAAAGAAAAACATGTCATCAGCAAGTTTTCACCCTTTACCTCTTTGTCGTTTAGATCCTCTTTCTGAAAACCTGAAACCAGATGCACCATTGGACAACGCATTCCTCTTCGTCTTCCATCTTCATGCTGAAGAGGAGATTCAGGCCTATAAAAGCATTTATTATTTTATTCTTTGATTAACCGGAATCTTAACTAACTGTACCTGTATTGCTCCTTTATTTTATTTCGTTTTTCAAATATAATTCTCTATGTGAGCATGAGCATTCTATCAGTATCATTTCCCCTTCAGAGTGAATAGGTGGGTACCTGATAATTCATATTCCACGATTGAATGGTAATGCAATTACTTGTTCCATAAATCATTATTTAAATCAAATATTTAAAAAAAAGAATTACGATAATTCATTTTGTTCTACCTCTATATTATTTTCAAATAGTTGGAAAGTAATCCATCAGATGTCAGCATCTTTACGTTCTGTAAATTAACTGAATTTTGCTATACGTATAGCATAACAAGAAACCTTCGCAAAATCATGGTCTTTATTATCGTATTTCGTTATATTCCGCTTGACAACGAAATTGATAATGTAATATTCATCTTCAAACCTTTTAACCTTAATCGAGATATTAGTAAAAAGATAAAGAATTATAAATGATTACATAATGTACTTGATTATGGTATTAGCTAATAGTTCGGCGTTAGTATGGTGATATTTTGTGATGTTGAAGCGTCGGCGCCGTGGCTTAGTTGGTTAAAGCGCCTGTCTAGTAAACAGGAGATCGAGGGTTCGAATCCCTCCGGAGCCTATTTTTTCAAGATTTTTTTTTCGTTCTTCGATTACTATGTATATGGGGATTTTATTTTTTGAACCATATCACGATTACTGATGATTTAACTTGGTTTTTTCTTTTAAAAAAAATTGTTTTAGTAGATATCATTGAAAAATTTTTATAAATTCAAAAAATTATTTTGAAAACTACGTAATAATTTAATTGCAATAAAATACCTAGGTACATACTTGATAATAATATTGTTGCAATAAAAATGCAATTTGATGATGCAAATTTTATTCATGTAGTTGAATGACTAGGTCCATCCATAAAAAATATTTTATTTACAAAAACTGTATTAATTCCATACACAAGACGAACACGAAATAAACTAATTCATTTTTTTGCTTAAATTATTTTTTTCGTTATATTCTTTTAAAAAATTGGGATTTGTATTGATTATAAAATTATAATTATTACAGCCATAGTGATGTTATCATGTGAGCGATTGATTTAAAAAACAACCATAGTTGAAAAATCAAATTTTACAGGAGACCAAAATACGAGTAATATACTCAAATCATAATTCGAGAGTGAAAAATTGATTTAGTGGGTGTTAATTATTCATCAAATTTGCTATAGGTAGGTAGCTAAGTACACGTATTGTCAGAAAATGTTATACTTTTTTCAAATTTTGAAAAATAGTGCAAGTTTACTTTGACTATATCTATAGCTATTTTTAAATAAATCCAGCTAAAAGACATTTTCTACTTTTAAAACTGGAAAAACTGATGAGGGATTAATTTCATTAAAAAACAAATATCACAATTTTTCTCCTAAAATTTTCTTTCAAAAACTCCAATAAATTTTGTTTGTAAGTTTTGACTATGGTTGTTTTTGAAACCAACCCCTCATTTCCTTTTGTACATTACATAAATTGGTACATAATAAGAAAATATTCGGTCCCTGAAACTGCTTGTGCACTTGGGTACGTCTACGTATGTGAAATTAATTTTGTAAATTTCGTGCAATCTTTTATTATTAAAAAAAATTATAAAATATCAAATATGTTTGCATCAATTTCCTCTAATTCATGGATGTTGATATTTAAAAATTTTTAAATCGTGGTCTCTGTAGTACATATATCTTTTTGATTGTTTGCTAAAATTGTTCTCGTATCGCAGCAAAAATTGAATTTCTGAAATGGTTTTTATTCTTTTTTTTATTGTAGAGTTCTGAATTCTGATGTCCATGCTTCAGTATGTAGACTAATCTAGATTGTAGACAATTATATGCTGCATTACACCAACTGTACTTTCCATCGGAAAACAATTGTAGCCTTTGAACCAATTGCAGACAACTTTTCAACACCTTTGGAGATCTTGACCTATCATTCAATAAAATATACTTGAAATTTTCGGGAAAAAATTCAAACATCTAAACCAAACAACGTCATATCATAAGTTGATATCTTCATCAACACGAAATCAAAAGTAGGTGCAACAATTTCGCAATAGTTTCAATTAGACGTAATTTGATACTCGTACGATGAGTTTTTAAATTAATTAATAATCAGAGTCAAGACTTTCAAAGAAGACATCGTAAATAAAATTTCGTGATATTTATGCGCTCTTAAGCTTTACCGTTACCATACATAAGACGAGAGGGGATAATGTAGACGTAGAGAAAGCATGTATCTGGAGATTCGAGTCACGTTAACTTCCAGCAGATTGTTGCTAGTTATACAAGGTCATCGTGCTGCGATGTCTCCCTCTCACTTAAATATCTAACTGCCACATGATTACAAACACTTTCAGCTGGTTTGTATACATTTTACATAAGTTTGTAATTAATTTCGTCGGGTTGTTGGAATTTCGTATTTGTGGATTGATTTGCAACAATATTGTTTTACTAATGAATGGTACAAAACGTGGCGTGCTGTTCGATTGTCGTAAAGTGACGTGTTTTGGTGAAAATTTCCTAGTTCGGTTTCGGCAATTCGTGATTTCGTGGTAAGTACATTGACTTGATTGTTTCAATTAGTGTCATCTCCGGTGCAATTGCGATTCTGTCGGGAGGTAAATTGTAGCGGTGACATGTTAATTTGACCTATGAAGGTTTCATTTTGGTAAAGATACGGTATGTAAATACTACGCTTATTAGTTGAGTATTTTTTCTTATCATTACAGTTGTACGGTTTGGTTCTTGTCTTATGGTACTTAATTTGATGAACATTATTTCGAATGCCAAGTTTAATTCGTCTGCGAACATTATGAATCAATTTAACGTTCAGATGTATTCTAAAATAGTTCGATTATTACGTGATGATGGTGATTGAAATCACACTGTTGAATTGAGGAAGCACAATGAGGGTAGTTGACTAGATCTCTAGTGTTTCGATTCAAGATGCATGTATAAAACTGAACTGATATTATATAAAAATTAATTAAGTATATTAATTCAATTGTGAAGTTTTAATTATAGTTTATTTCGTGATCTGTCTGTTGATTACCTCGCGTGTATCGCCATCATTCATTACATAAAAGCTTAGTTCGTGAATTTTGTTGCTAAATTCGTTAATTGAGAACAAGCATCTGACTTAGATTTTGACTAGGTACTTTACTGTAGTTTGAATACGTAAGAATCTAGTCTTTTTTTTGTTAAATTTGAGAGAAAAGAAAATTTTCAAAAGCAACTGCTCATTTTTTCCGTTTATTTAAAAAAAATTAAAAAGTTACGTCGAAATTTTTGATTTTAAATATTGGCATCAGTGATTCAAATTTTGGGCCAATGACATTGTTGCAAAGGGCTGTTAAATTTGAATGCTCATACGTGATTTTGTGATGAGGTGATGACAAAACACAAAATGGCAAACTTGAACTTGAAAAACGACAATTTGATTTCAAATTGGCTGTGATTGTTCAACGACCTTATTCTCGTATAATATTTAAATCGGTATTAATGTAAAAAATTGATATTTAATCGATCGTAATGTAAAATGTGTTCGGTATTCTTCGTGAATTTTTTATTAAAATGGATTTTTGATTGTTCGTGAAATTAGGAATGCATACTAAACGATTGGTACGAAATGGCTAAATTTTACGAATAATTTCAGACGCCATTATGAGAACGAAAAAATTAAAAACGCGAAGAGATCACGCGACGACGCGACGAAAGAGATACTGAATGCAAATTGAATGAACTGTGAAGAATGTGGGTTTATTTCTCGAAACGTAATGGATTCATCTTCGCCGGATTCATCTACTAGAAACAATTCGGATGGTGAAAAGAACGATGAACTTGACGCTATAAAAAGAATAATTGTTAGTAAGTTCTCACGACGTAGTCGTTTTTTTTTCATTTAGGTTCCATACTTTAATTAAAAACCACGGTACGAATATTTTTCAGGAAATTACCTCCGACGCGGACGATTTAATTGATAAAAACTCGACGTTTTTTGACAGCAGTCGCAGTCAAGGCGGTCTGCGGAGTAAAAATTGCAATCTCGATTGTATCGATTTCACCATGGAAACGGATCGTAAACATTCGATGGAGAAAAATCTCGCACAATTTGGCCAGTATTCGGTTGATAGCGGTAAATCATACGAGCTTAGCCGCGATACGTTATCGGAACAATTAACACGTATTGAAAATGACGCTGACGTGCCGAATCGCGCGGATAATAAAATCTCGAGAATTTTCGATAATTTAATCGACGCTATGAAAATCACCGGCGTTTTGGACGATGTTCGTAATAACGAACGGTCGGATTTTTCTTCGTTTTGTTCATTGATGAGAAAACCCGATTTATCGTATTCGTGCGACGATCTATTCGTTAGTGATGATGGGTATCCGAGATTATACCAATTATTTAATAACCTAGCGTCTTCGAATATATCTCCGCCGGAGCCGATGACTTGCTCTCTGGAACGTAGTAACTCTTGGCAATTTTGTTCGTTTTCTAGTAAAGATCCCAGTGTAGAGTTTTCTTGTTCCAGTTCCACGTCGTCGTCTATTTGTTCGTTTACGCAGTTTAATCAAATACTACGATCTTTGAAAGATAACGATGCGATTGACGAAACTGATCCCGAATGTGGTAACGTATCGAGATTTTTTACATTCGAGCATCGTAGAAAGAAATCAGTGCCGGTGAAACGATCGTATTCGGATAGCGATTTACGTAAACTCGATGGAATTCAGATACAATCCACTCTCAATGACGTTCGATTACAAAATACCAACTCGAGGTGTACTGATAATGCAGAATTCGACGGCGACTACCAACATTTTTCATGCAAAAGAGCGAAAATCGATATCAGCTCGGTTAGCTTGACCAGTACCAATAGCATCAAGTGAGTAAATATTTAAACTTGGATTTCGATTTTATTTTCCATTAGTGAAATACGGTTTCGAATTTTATCGCGTGACTGGCGTTTTGGGAATAACGGTGAAGATTTTATAATAATTTAAATGTTGTGTATTTTTCAATATATTGCAGTTACATTTCGTCGTACAGTCTCGAATAAACAATCGCTTCCCATTCATTATTGAAATTTATCGCCGTAATAATTTTCTGCCAATATAATAGCTTAATAAGAAAGTATACAGATGCTATTATTAAAAGAAAGTGAAGCGGTAATTATTTAATTAAAAACTAAAGCTACGTTGCCAAATCATGCATAATAAATACGACAAAATATCCGGCGTTAGTTCCAAAACCTCGATACCATTTCTTTATGACGACGGTATCTTTCTCGTACCTTTAAGCCAAGTAATTAAAGCAGATGTACACATAGACAAGGTCATCATTGCGACTTCCTTTTTATCAACAATACACTAGCCAGTCTACGACGCGTAAATCATTTTGCGTTGTTCCAATATCTATCGATATCCTTCGAAATTTTATCATTAGCGAAGAACCCTATTGTTTGCGGTAAATTCATAGATAGGAGTATTTTTTTTCATAGATTCGATATAAAGTTAATCGTCTCAGCGTCGCGTAAACATAAGCACAGCGTATACCTGGCTGATTAAATTTTTTACGACGTGAAAATGTTGTCGATAACCGGAATAAGAATCTCGGTGAGAATAATAAAGCAAAAGAAATACAATTACGCGGTATTTATTAAAAGAGCTCGATCGAACGAATTTTTTAATTAATATTTCCATTATTTATTTACTTACGAGTACCTTTAATTGTGACATTCCTCATTTTACGTTTGGCAGCTGCGTCGAGCGTCGCGTCGACCTACTGTACAAATTTTTTATTCGTAATTTTCCGTTAGATCGAATTGGGTCATTTTGATTGATTATAAAATGTTTTAACGCAGTTTTTCTTCGCCGACGTAATTTTATTTATTGCGCTGAGCTGATTCGTTGTTTTCTTACGTGGAAATTTTTCTTTTGATTGAATTCCGGTGTAGCTAATAGGTGAAGAGGTGATGGAAAGTAGTTCGTTGTAATTGATTTTATTCGTTTATGTTGGAAGCAGATCGATATATTTAGACTTTTGAGGACTATTTTGAAATGTTCATTAACCATTTAGGGGTTTCCTGGTTCGATGGCTTGGTTGAAGAAATGTAGACGTTTTTATTCGAGAATTTGAAAAAAAACTAGTTTTAAAGTAATTAAATTGAACGAACTATTTTCGAAATCAATTTTTCAATCGATTTCTAAAAAAAAGTCTAAATTTTAATCGATCAGAATAATTTTACAACTAAATGAAAGGAGGGAAGGAACTCTATTTTGAATTATAATAGATGTTATTATTTAGTAGAAATGATGCTTCTAATGTCTGTATTTGTGAAATTTATGAAATTCAATTCGCACATCCGAAGTAATAAGGTCTAATCTCGAAAAAATGTTTTTATCATTTTTTTGGCTTCTACTTACCCTCTCCCATCGCCCTAAGATGACATTTTTTTTCGAAATTTTAACTTTTTCTACAAAAAAATTTGGCAATAATGAAGTCCTATCTCCAACAAAAATTATCAATCACTGCGAACTAAATAATTACCTCAACACCCAATTCAAAAAACGATTTCCTTTTCCTGGAGGAGGAGGGGGGGGATTCATAATTTTTCAACAGTATCGAGTGACATATCTAAATCTAGGTTTTTTGGCTTCCTGAGTTCGTTTCTGATGCTATATAATCAAAAAAATCTGGACTAAACTTGTGGGGGGGGGGGGGGATTCATAATAAAATGTTGAAAAATTTTGAATTGGATATCAAATGTGTATTTTTTATCCCTGGAATCCGTTTCTAAGATAACTTTTGGTCAAACTTTCGAGGGGGCCTCAGGTGTGGGAGGAGAGAAGGAGCACCAAAAATCAACATTTCTCGATGTAATTCAGGGAAACATCAGAGTTGAAATATGTTACTTGACTTTCAAATCTGTTTTTGATGTTATTGAATTCAAAAAAAAAAACGAAAGATGAATAATGGTCGAATTTTATAGATATTATTTCCATAGATTGAAAAATTGAAAAACATGCATCTGCTTGATAATTAATTGAAAATTTTTCAAAATGTTGAGGTGAGTCAGAGACGAAACGACGGGTGGAGGGGTCCACCCCTCCCCCCGGACAAAATCCGTCAAAAAGTCAGCAAATCTTGTGCTTTCGGTGAGACACTGCCAAAAATTTTGAAAAATCGAAAAGCGTTGCCGACAAACTTGAAAAATTGACTAAAGTTTGGTCAAATTATGAAAATATGTTGAACTGCTTCTGAAAAATTTGCTGATTATTTTGTATCTCTAAAAAACCTGCCTTGAAAAATGGCAAATATATTGACTATCGGTGTTATGGTTATTAAACATTTATTGAAATTTTATGTTTTGCGTGTTGAAATTGAAAACTTT
Source organism: Pseudococcus longispinus (assembly GCA_900064475.1). Taxonomy (NCBI): domain Eukaryota; kingdom Metazoa; phylum Arthropoda; class Insecta; order Hemiptera; family Pseudococcidae; genus Pseudococcus; species Pseudococcus longispinus. The sequence goes on from FIZU01033045.1 coordinate 16,365, forward strand.
GTCAAATTTTAAAGCTGATCGCATCATTCGTAATTTTTTTTTTTCTATCAAATACCCAAAACTAGCCAATTTTTGCTTTCTGAACGAATTTTTTTTTAAATTTTGTCACGAAAAGCTTCAGTGAAATTCTTCCCGAAATCATGGTTTTTTCATTTCACTTTTTTGGTATCATTGAATGCCCAATAATTTTCAATTTTTTCTCTCCGATCGAAATTTACGAAAAACGCTCGGGCAACGATAAACTTCTATCCTTTTCCTATGTTTTTTGAAATTTTTTCCCAAATCATGTTTTTTTAAACTTTTATTGTTCTTAAACCATTTCTTCCATTTACCCTACCTGGAAGAATTTGCGAATTTACCTTTTTTCAAAATACTTATCATCTACATATTTTTTACTCGCTTTTTTTTTCATTTGTCATTTTTTTATATTTTTGAATGCCTGAAAATTATGGTCAATTTTTGCTTTCTGAGCGAAATTTAGGCCAAAAATTTTTCCCTCGCCCCGCTCGAGCAACAAGAAACTTTCATAACTTTTTTGTTTTTTCAAATTCTTTCCCAAATCATTTTTTTTTTTTGCTTAAACCGCTTCAAAACCTTGATTTAATTTTCATGCCCTGAGTGCTTTGTTCACAAACTTTATTTGGCTCGACTAAAAAAATCCTTGCATGTGTAATTACTAGAACTTTGAAGTTTATGCAGAAAAAATCTCAGAATATGCGCATATTTTATGCATTTCAAATGGTCAAATATACTAAAATATGCATTTTTGAGCCCAAATATGCAAAATATGCATTTTTGAGTGCAAAACTATACATTTTCGAGCCCAAATATGCAAAAATCAATATGGTTGTCTGTGGAAAGAATTTTTTGAACTGAAAAGCGTAAACAATAAAAAATTTAAATTAAATGAAACATCGGGCAGCTAATAATCAAAAAAACAGTTTTTATTCAAATTTGAACACTTTTTGGTGACATTTTT
>FIZU01033049.1:0-36551 GCA_900064475.1 Pseudococcus longispinus
AAATGGACACTTTTTTAGGATTGACCCCAGTCATTAGACATATCCATGTCAATATTCGAAAAATCATCTTAATTGATTGAAAATTGAAAATATGATGAAAATTGTTGATCAACTCGTTGAATTGGACATTGGTTCAAAATTTGTAAAAATTTATGGAAATATTTTCGAAGTTGAAGTAATATGAAAAATTGATGAAAATATTTTGGGAACTTAAAAAAACTTTTAAAATGAAAAAATTCCAACGAAAAACCGAAATATGTACTTTGGGGGGAGGGGGGAATTTAAAAATTGAAAATTTCCTACTCGAATGGAATTTTCGCTCAATTTTTCGATTGAATTTGCAAATTTTTTTCAAAATTTTATGAGGAAAAAGTGCTACAATTTGGCAAATTTTCGTACTGGAAAAAGAACTGCGGTGAAGGAGGCAAATTGATCGCCCTCACACCCCTCTCTTCCGAGTTGTCCTACCTTGATGAAAAATCGCTCAAATATTCTCGTAATTTTTGCAGTCAAAGTTTAAAATTAGGTATGCATTTTTTACATCACGAAATTTGACTTCAAAAATCACGAAAATTAAACCTTCTGGTTGCTTACAACTGAAGTAAAATTTTACTCCCTACAATTTTGATCCTTATCATTTTTTTTTCGTAAAACCCTTGGTTCGCCCAGAAAATCTATGTTTATCAAAGAGAAAAAAAATTCGAATGGTTAAAAAAAATTCTACTTTTTTAGTTTACAAAAAAAAATTCTTTTGTTTCAAGATCATAAAAAATTTATAAAAAGAAGTTTTTTTTTCAATTTTGTGAAAATCAATATCACGAGTTTGAACAAAACTTTGAAAAAATTTTATGTTATTTTTCAAAAAAATTTTTTACAAACTTTGTGCAATTTTTTAATATTTTGATGATATTTTAAACAATTTTTATTACTTTTTAAAATCTTGCGATTTTTTACAGTTTTTATTAAAATTTACATTTTTTGCAATGTTTACTCAATTTTTATGATATTTTAACCACTTCCACAGATTTTTTTAATGGTCTTGACGTAATTGTAAATTTTAAAGAGGTTTACGACATTTTGGATAATTTTTTGAATCATTCGAAATTTTTTTTAATGTTTTAAATTATCTTTTTTGGCATTTTAAACGGTTTTTTGGATCATTTTAAATAACTTTTGTGATATTTTGACGTTTTTTCGATATTTTTGAAACGATTTTTTTGTCTGGTTTTCATGAAATTTCCCATTTGCATACGAATAATTAGGGTTAAGAAATATGTTTTAATATATATTTTTTCTGAGTGATTTTTATTGAGCAATTTCAAGATATGTTTATATTTCAGAAAATTTTGAGCATTTTGGGAAACATTTTTTTCCATATAAAAGCATATTTCAGCACATTTTACTGTTTTTCAACGGTTTTTGGGGCAGTTTTGGGAAAATTTGGCAGTTTTTTTGATTTTTAGGGAATTTTTGTCATTCTAACCTAAAAAAAGCTTGTTCGATCAAAACTGGTTCCCAACTTTTTTTTTCCTCACGAATTTTTTTAACTGAATTGTTGCCAACATCATTAAATATGGTTCAATTCAAAAATTTATTTTTATTTTTTCCATGAAGAGCAAAATGCTATTTCAAAATCCTGAAATATCCTTAATTGAAAAAATTATAGAGCATATTTTTGGATTTTTAGGGAATTTTTCAAGATAATTTTTCGACTTTAAGAGCATATCCTCAATACCAGGAAGGTCTGATCAAATGAAAAATTGAAAAAAAGTTTGCAATTTTGGTTCAATTTGATGACGTTTTGAGGAATCATCATTTTTGGAGGTAAATTGAATAAAAATAACAAAAATGAGCATTTTTTTTGTTGAAAATTGAAAAAATTGAAAGCCAAATGTTTTCAAAGTACGATTTTCTCGAAATTTTTTATATCTGCAACTATAAATCATTAAACCTCGTTGGTCTATTTGGAAAGAACGCTGGCCCAATTAAATCTGAAAAAATGGAAAAAAATCTGAAATTTTGCTTCAATTTGATAAAGTTTTGAGGAACAATCATTTAAAAATGTAAATTGAATAAAATTACGAAAATTGACCTTTTTTTTGGTAAAAAATGAAAAAAAATTACAAATTGTAAGTCATTTGCTAAAATCCTAGAAATTTTGAAAATCGTCATTAATTTCCCAATTTTACGAAAAATAAAGTATCCAATTCCCTATTCAACGTTTAGTTTAACACCCCCCGATTTTTTCTACCATTCCGAGTCTACGTAATAACTTAAACGCAGCCAAGTTTCGGTTAAGGTAATTGACATAGAGAATCTTTATACCTTCGAACAGGTCTGTTGCTATTGTTCGAGGTTTATTTATGATGTCGATAGTGAAGAGGTTACAGTTGCCATATATTTAAATATCTCTCGGTGCGTCCATTTAAACGACGAAAAATGCGGGTTGTTGGAGGATTTATGGTACATATAAGACATCCATACTAAAAGAGTATAGCGAGCGCGAAGAAAACGGATGCAACGAGCCGCGATTATTACTAATGATCGTAGAGGTGTTTTTTTTCTCTGCTTTTTTTTCAACTTCGACTTTACACCATGAGTTCCCACATCATATTTTTTTTCCTTTACCTATGTTTCGATAATTTTCATTAATTTCCCACGCCTGCCTACGTTCTCCAGTCTCCGCATACACACGAGCACTTTGTGTTGCTGAGCGATGTTCTGCTGAGCTGAAACTGGTATTTTTTTTGGTCGACGTCGTCATAAGCGCCGATTATCGATGAATCATTATGTATACCGAATTATGTAAACAGTGAGAAAAATAATTCGAAACCGGTATGACAATTTAATGGCGCTATACACGAAATGATGGAAAAAATCGAGCTAGTTTTCTCTTTTAATTTTTTTTTTTTTTGCACCAAGTCATCGTCGTGTCGCCGCACCTGTGACTCGCGAATGAACCGAGAGGAGAGCAACCTCGTAGGATCAAATGCCGGTTAAAAATTTCAATTTATTAATCGTAAAAGTCGATCGAGCAAGGTTTTTTTTTAATGAGTTCCGTTTATGAGATATAGAGTAGACCAGGCTGGAACATATGAGGCAGGTTTTTTTTATTCAGATTTTTTTTTCGCTCGCTCGCTGTGCATCGAATAGAAATTATTCAATGAGTCTCGTCGTTTAATTGATTTGATGGGGTTTTTGTACGAGCGGCAGACTCGTTGAGTGAAACTTTTTTCTCATAATTTGATTCACACGTTGGCTCGGCAAAGGATGCGAGCTCGACGGTTATGGTAGCTCTTCCTCTGTAATGTGTACCCCTCCTAGGAGCGAGTGTTATTAGGTGACGTTATTTTTGTCGAAACGAGAATGTAGAGTGGATTATTAATTGGTTTATTTATAGGTACGAATTGGTAAACCTGCGTGGAATATTTGGTCGACTGGATTTTTTTTCTAGAGATTGCATTGCAGTTATTAATATGGTGTACTTTGGAATTGGGTGTGCAGGGTCGTAAATTAAATCGAGATTATCGCGGTTTTAATTTGAAATTGAGCATTAACATTTTTTTCGGATTAGGAACTTTTTTATGTCAATTATACGATGGTCATTTTTTTCATTTCGCTGACCTCTGGAACTGGTTCGAAATTATCTAAGTTCGGTCAGATTTGCATATTTGAGAAGTTTTCCAATTTTTGAATTTTTTACGCTTTTTTTATGTTTTTGGTGTTTTGAAATTTTTTTCCTTTTATTTGAGAGAAAATTCCCTATTTGAGTACACTGATTTTTTATTTGAAAGATTTCGCCACTGCAAGTTGCCTACCTTGATATTGATTCGTTCATAAAATTTTGATTGCATCGACCTTCGACGATTTCAAAATCAAATAAACAAAACCCAATAAATAAAAATATTGGTACACGAACAAATGAGCGCATTAAATATCATTACGAATATCGATATTCTCATTCTCGTCGTCCAAAAAAACCAATACCTAAATAAATCATCTCTGCATATTGAGAAATCTCCGATCTCGTGCCCCAATCACATGTCACCTACTGTGGCTTCCACACGATATAATGACGTCAAACGAAACCCATTAGCCATCATTCATTATAATACCTACCCACTACTCTACCTTCCTACATTGACCGTTTGTATACAATAGGTGGCGAAAATTTCAATAATTCACCACATTAGCGTCGACCAGACAAGACAATTCACATCGTTATTGGCGATTCTGGATGCAGATAGGTCGATCTAACGTTTGCATGATAAAATTGCGTATAATTTGGCCATTCTGGTCGACCACTCCACCCCCCCTTGGATCTAATTACCGCGTTGTGTTTGGGTTCGCGTGCACAGTTCACAAATTTCTACACACCTTGCGTAGGTGCCTCGGGTGTACATGGCGGAGGACGTATCGCGAAAATTATATTACCGAACAATGTGCAATTGGCTGATATCCAATTGGTACGAGATGATTGAAAATACTCGTTAGACGGTCCTTCGCTTCGGGTGTAAACATTTTGGAAAGATGGAATTTGTGTGTGTGCAAGTTGCAAGAGTACGTATGATGTGAGGGGACATCGACGTATGCAGCAATTTCCAGTCAAATGTGCTGTTTTTCGTACAGCTTAATAATACGTATTGGATGTTGCTTCGGGTCTTGGTCACTTTAAATGGTAGTATTCCGATGTACCGTTGGAATGTTTTATTAACGTGTCGATGCCGACGATATCGAAGCAATGAGTAATAATTTTTATGGCTTGGGCAAGTAAGGTGTCCCGAAATACGGTGCCGGAGGGAATGGTGGTTTGAAGTTTGGTGTGGTCTAGTTTTTGAACGAAAGGTGCGATTTGAGGTAGGTATTTATGGTTAGATTGAGGTACGGTGGGGGATGTAGGAAAGAAGGGTTGAGATGTATAGGTAAAATTTTCATTGTTGACAAATGTGTAGGTCTTTTGAAGACATTGAATGGAAGGATTGAAAGATTTGTACTTGGTCATCACAAATCGTAGTTGTTTGAAATGTATCGAATTGGTTCAGTTCCACAATTAGTTCTGATTGCCTATCTTTTGTCTCTATTCTCGAATTGGAAAGTTCTAGGACATTTGAGAAAATAAGTTCACGTGTTTGTCATTTGATTTACTCTCATTTGACTGAATAGTAATTTACAAACTCGTTATTCAAATCCATTTTTGGGCATTAGCTTCAAGAAATAGCGATGTTGGAATTTTTTATGACCCCAAGTCAAGTTCTGACCAGTATCCCTGGTGTCGAATAATGAATGTCATGTGGCAAAAGTATGACTAATGAAAAAAAGGCAAATGATCAGTAGCATGATCAATAAAAATACAGGGGGCGCGTAAGTCAGTTTCTCAATTTGCAATAATGTGTTCTCCTCTCATGAACAAGTGTTTTTTGGCTAAACTAATGGTCCCACGAAAAAAATGCTGAGAACCAAAGTTGCAGAGCGTGGAATTTTCTTTTTCCTAAGATCTATTAATTTTTTTGCTAGGGGGCTTGGTTTTCGAGATTTTTGCAATCAAAGTTGCTAATGCAAAAAAATCATATTATCTGATTTTGAACTTTGACTTCAAAAATCTTGGAAACTAAGTCCTCCAGAAAAAAACTACTAGCTCTCGGAAGAAAGAAAATTTTATACTTTACAACTTTGGTTCTTAGCATTTTTGTTGTAGAACCCATAGTTTGGCCAGAAAGCCAAAAAAAGTGCCATATGACTAAAAAGAAGTGCCATGTGAGTAAAAACAACGGACAAGTGTCAGGTGACTGAAACAAGTATTTCAGGACTAATATGGCAAGTATCAGATGATCCAAATAAGTGATTTGTGGCTAAAAACTGATTAATGACAAGTGACATGTGACTCATAATGACTGACACATTACTATTGACCATTGCCACATAGATGATGACAACTGACCTATGTGAGGCGGCAAAAACATGTAATTGGTGACTAATTAAAAGTGTCACATTACTAATGACTAAGTGTCAGAGGACTAATGACAATTTGGATGTCACTGATGTGGGATGTCAGATTTAATAAGGTGACAAAAAAACTGCCACATGACTAATGACAATTATTATCTGATTAATGACAAGTGTCAGAAGACGAATGACGAGTGTCTGGTGACTAATGATACGTACAAAGTACAAGGTAACAAATGAAAAATGCCTCATGACTAATCTTGCATTCTAATTCTTTATGTTACGGGCTGATGGATCTTTCAGACCAAAACAAGTGCCACATTTCTGATATACATTGCCATGTGACTAAGTACAACTGGCCAACCTCAGATGGCAAAAATTAGTCCTAAATAATGACTACTAACAAGTGCCAGAGGATTAATAACAAGTGGCCCATTACTAATGTATATTGTCATGTGGCAAATGACAACTGACCAACTTCAGATAATGAAAATAAGTGACTAATGACTATTAACAAGTGTCAGAGGATTAATAACAAGTGACATATTATCGATATAGGTACATTATCATGTGACTAATGACAACTGACTAACCTCAGATGACAAAAATAGGCATAAGTGACTACCTAATGACTACTAACAAGTGTCAGAGGATTAAAATCAAGTACCACCTTACTGATGTTCATTGTCGTGCGGCTAATGATAGCTGATCAGCTTTGAGATGGCAAAAACAGGTCACGAATGACTAATAACAAATGCCAAAGGATTAATAATGAGTGCCACATTACTGATCTCCATTGCCATGTGACTAATGACAACTAACCAGCCTCTAGTGACAAAAATAAGTGACTAATGACTAAATAACAAGTACTAAGGCTACATGACTGCTAACAAATGTCAAGATATTAATAATAAGTGCCACATTACTAATCTCCATTGCCACGTTAGTCTGACTAATGACAGCTGGCCACCTCTGATGATAAGAACAAGTGAATAATGATTGAATAATAAATTCTAGTGCTACATGACTACTAGAAAGTGTCAGGATATTGATAAGAAGTGCCACATTACCGATCTCTATTTCCATGTGGTTGATGACAACCGATTAACGTCAGATGATGGAAATAAGGGGCTCATGAATAATGACGGGTGTCACACGATTGAAATGACAATCATCCAACGAGTAATGAAAAGTATCAGGCAGTATGGTGATCACTGATGAAGATCATTGATCGATTGATCGGAACAAAAAGATCAATAACGTTGATTACAGATGATTGATCAATTATTTTCGTCAAGATCGATCATTCGATCATCGAATCGAAACAAAAATTAAAATGAGTTCACTGCGGAAACCAAAAAATTGAAGAAATGCGTTTTCTTCATTTTTGTTTCGTGTTCGTTTCTTCTCATCTTCCAAGTTCTAATGCTTGTAGTTCTAGGTATGACAAAAATTATGAAATATGAGTAAGTGATGAGGAAGATAGATCATCAATTTCAACCTTACAAAAATGATCTGAATTGATTTTTCTGCTACTTTTTATATTCTTTTTTCGTTTTTACGTCTTTCACAATTGTTAGAAACGTTTACAAATGTATGTAATTCAATGTATTCATTATTTATTACAAGAAGTGATGATCGAATGATCGATATTTTTTCCGATCTTTAATCAAGATCGATTTTCTTCAATGATCAATCTTTCAAAACTCGATGATCGTCTTCATTACATAATGATTAGTGTCAGACGTGTAATGAAAAGTGTCATGTGACTCATAACAAGTGTCCAGTGATTGATAGAATTTTCAATGTTGCTGATCATAACTAACTGGTATGAGGTGACCAAAAACAAATGTCACATAACTGATGGCCTGCAGTATTCGATGAATAATATCAAATGTTTCAAGTGTACTCATCAAGCTAGGACCCACTCTGCCTACAATTCTCTCTCCATCCGACCAAAATTCGATCAACAGGTAAACTCATCAACATTATATAAAACATTCGAAGTCGAATGGAATCAGGTATCCATAAATCTACGCCCCATGACCCTACGCTAAATTATTCATCATTGCTAGCACCAAAAAACACTATAATCTCGGGCCATATTCGGGGCTCGGGTTCATTCGTACGTTTGGCGTGATCAACGCACAATCGATCGCGGTGAAAGTGACAAAATCTCGGAAAGGGTAGTCATCCACGTACGTGGAATCATCAGAATAGATTGCCGGTTACGATTCGTTCATATATGGTAAATATTATCGATATGCGATTATACACGCGCTCGCGAAGTTTAGCAGCTCTCGGGCGATGGGAATTCCAATTATTTGCGATATTCCGAGGGCTATAACTTTCACTCGTTCGTTTAGGATCATCGAACGAGGCGTTCGTAACGACCTTATAATTGTTATGTGTAGTCTTCGAGGTACCTACGTGAGTTGGCCATCGTCACGATGAGCTTTTTCGGCAAGTTATTGCTGCCTACGTAGGATCTCGTCGAGACTGATACACCTTACTAACCCATATCGAAACCTGGCGATGGTCGAGTGCAGACAGGACTGGGAAATACGGTAACGTGCGTAGTAACGAGACGAGGTTGAGAAAAAGAAGCATCAGAGGATAATAAATAAATACGAAGAGAGGTAAAAAAAAAACTGGTCTAATAGGGCAACGCGCTTCGCTAATGACAATTTCCTTACACTGGTTTTACGATTCGCTATACGCCGAGAGTACGAGTAGAACGTGCTGACGAACGCCGATGACAGGGCTTGGCTGGCGCAAGAAGCCAGAGCGAACAGTCGATAAAAGTGGACTCGGTGTACCTCGTGGTGTATAAATTTGCTCATTCATAACGACCAGCAACGACTCGGTCGACGATCGACTCGTACTATGCAACAAGGAAGCGGTAGCTGCGATACCGGTGCTGCACTTGTTGTTAGCCGGCGAACGGGCTCATGAGCATGGGCAAACCAGAGAGAGATTACACGGTGCACGCGGCCGGCCAGTTTTTCACGTCTGTGTGTTCGTGTTGTAGGTGGCACACTCGATGATGTACCGGCATCGGCACACTCGCCACAGACACAAGTTCACCTTCGAAAAACTCAACAAACATGTTCTGCATTTCCAACTTGATTGTTGCTGTCTAACAAACAATAAACGTGTCCAGAGGTCGTTCATAGGCGATTGAACCGATACAAGTCGATGTCGGTCTATCGCCAATGTAAATAAACCGCCACCGTTTGCATCTCCGCAGATCCCGTTACAGCTCCCTGGCGACTGCATCCCTGCACAGCTATTTTTCGCTCGCCCTGCCCCCGAACCCCCCTCGTGTGATGAAATGGTTCACTTTCATCGGTCTGGCGCTGTGTCTGTATTGTGCTTGACTCTAATGGCAGCCCTTTGTGGTTTCTCTTGTTACAGATACGAAAAACAGTTGCGGCCTAGTGGGATGCATAGAAGAAGTAGCCCACAATGCGATCGCCGTCTATTGGAATCCGTTGGAAAGTCCTGCCAAGGTAATAATTCATTTGCATTAACGTTTTTTACCTACTTTTTGCTTCCTCTCGGTGTCGTTAACCACGTCCACACATTTATCACCAACCCACCCGATGATACTAGCCATCCAAAAGGAAATCCTATGGATTTGTCGACGAAGCTGCAGCAATCAAATTATACTTGCCCAAATATCTACTCGTAGCATATCCGCATCGTATCTTTTTCGTATCATCTTCGTGCGGTGCGAAAAAAAAAGTCGTAAATTTTTTCCATCCGTCGTGGTTTCCTGCTGCCTGGCGATGGATCTTTACGACGCGACGGACATGACCGTTTGTCCCCTTTTTTCATCATTTTTCGCTTGTCTTTTTCTTTTTTTTATATCGACGGCGATAAAATTCTGATTTATTAAAATTAGAAAAAATAAACGGAAAGTTTTCTTCTTCAACAGGTGATTGTACACGGCGAAGAGCTATTTTCCATAAATTAGAACGCTTTTTTTTTTCGTTTTTATAACCCTGCTTTTATATTATTTTGATGATGATGGTTTCTCTAAAGTATGGTGATGTCTCGGTGGATTTGTCCGTGCAAAGAGCCTATAAGGAAGTTATTATTTCAATGGTAATCGAGTAGACACCTGAAGCGAAGGGAAGACGCAGGGTGGATTTTTAGTGCCCCTCCCGTCGAGTACGTTCGTTTACGAGCACCACTTGTTGAACAATTATTAATTGTGTAGAGTTAAATTAGGCGGTTGTTAAGGCGAATTTTTAACCGAGCGTGGATTGTTATGTGTACGAGTATGTTGATCGAGTACTCGAACAAGGTCTACGTTGCGTTGGCCAAATTCCGCGTATAATTAAATTGATTGTAGGAAAGGTGGGTGGGTTGATGAGGAAGGGTATTTTTTGACGCATGAGAATTCGATTTGTTTGGTTCGAGGTTTTCAATAAATGGTTCTGGGAATTTTCGTGGAAAGAAATTGGGGGGGAGTTGGGTGTTAAAAATTTGTGAGCTGGGTATTTTATTGTTTTTTGTTCAAAAAGTATTGATAATTTGGTCCTAAGCGATGATTTTGAAAAAATAAGGGAAATTTTGTAATTTTTCCCCAATTTTTGATGGAAAAAATTTCAAACCAGAACATTGAAAATCCCTTTAAATTGTTCCTGACGTATAGGAGATGGTAAACGAGTTAAAATATGTATTTTGAGTTAATTGAAAGTGGATCAGACAGTATGAGAAATGATCAGGGTGTGTCACAGAAAAAATTTGTCAACCGATCAGCAACATGTGTCACATGTGATTTTTCATGCTGGATGAAATCGATCAAAAAGGTTGAATCGAGGTGTGGGTTTTGGCAAGAGGAAATTTCAGACTCTGAATATAAATATCTCAAAATTTTTTTGAAAAAGTATAATTTTTGAACATTTTTTCTTTAGAATCCAATTTTTTTGAAAATTTTACGAAAATTTTTCAAATTTTCCAACTTCAAAAAAAAAATCCATCCAAGGTAATAAAATTTGGTGATAAAAATTTTCCTAAACCACTCCCCCCCTCCTTCCCCCTTCCCTCCAAAAAGACATATCCATTTCAAAATATCGAGAAAAAAACGAATAATCAGTTTTAGGTTAGATTAATGATGATCTGAAGTTGAATTTCTCGACTTCTTTTTGCAAGAGGGTGGTTCATGTGAAATTTGACCCAGTTAAAATTACCTTGGGGCAATTGAACCAACCGCTAATTTAGTCACAATTCAAGGAAATAAATTTAGTGAAAATTATTTAAAATGTTGTGCCTAAAAGTACTTCAAATTTCGAAAAAATATTGAAAATGACCACAAAAGTAACCGAAAATATGGTAAAAATGTTGAAAAATCGAGAAAATTGTTGAAAATCTGAAGGATTAAAATTGTCATAAAAATCCTTAGAATTATTGTAGAAGTGGTCAAAAATCACGAATTAATGACAAAAATGGTAAAAATCGTTTTGATTTGCATAACAACCATCAAAAACATGATAAAAATGACCAAAGAGTCATAAGAATTCGATAATGTCACTAAAATTGTCAAAATTTGGGAAAACTATTGAAAAAACTGTCAAAAAAATTATTGAGATTTCCATAAAAATCATTAAAAATATTGTAAAATTGTCGAAAAATCATGAAAAATAATCAAAAATTTCGTGAACTTTTTTAAATTTTTATACGAGTGAAAATGCTAAAAAAATAATTAAAAATATCAAAAATCTTGTAAAAATTAACAGAATATTCCTAAAAATTGTTGAAAAATGGTGTGAAAGTGATTGAAATGTCATAAAAAATGTAGCAATATTCACAAATTTTCATAAAAATTGGTAAAATGATGTAAAAATTGTAAAAAATCATAAACTTTTTTTGCAAAATTTTGTGGAAATTCGTGCTATTTTTACGAGATTTTCGATGATTTATTGATCATTTTTTTCATTGGTATTTCGAATGATTTGTATGAAAATTTGAATAATTTTTACGAGACTTTCCACAATTTTTATGATTTTTTTGTCCATTTCTGCGATATTTTTATAAATTTTTATGGCAATTTCAACAATTTTTACGAAATTTTCGATGACCTTCATTTTTTTAACCCATTTTTGTCAATTTTAACAAAATTTTCGACGACTTTAATTTTTTTTGACGATTTCATAGAATTTTTAATGTTTTATGATGCTCGAATTGAACTACTCTTATAATCTAAAATTTTCAAGTCCAAAAAGTCATCCAGGGTAACAAAATTTCGATATTTGAACACCTTGAAGTGTGTCGTGAATAGGGAGGGGGGGGGGGTCGTGGGAAGAATTTTGATATTCTGATCGAACGAAACTGAATCAAAACGAGAAAAAAGAAGAGGAAATTGAGCTAAAAAATTGGTTGAAAAAATAAACAAACAAAAAAAGGAAAGAAGATGAAAATGAAATCGACATTTTTCAACCAAATTTATTCGTCGAAAATTTGCAATATTTGTACGAAAATTTTCCTACACATCGATTTCTTTTTTTTGGCACCTTAAACCTTATTAATTATTTTACGTAAACATATCTCGAATAAAAACAGCAGCAAAAAATCTCTAAAATTGGTAAACAAACGAAATTACTTAATACCCATATCATTATCAAGTATATATTTTTTATGAAAAATTTGCCACGTGATATTCGCAACGTGGTAATTATAAAATTAGCAACGTCGTTACGTTAATGGCAAAAATTTCGTTGAATTTTTTTCGCTCTGGATCAGTCCGCTCAATTAGCCCCGATAATCCGAGCTCAAACGTCATACTCGACGCGTCGGAAATTTTCCCCATTCTGAGAACCGGTTTTTCGAAAAATCACCTAATGATCAATTTCAAACCATTTGCTCGATTTTTTAATCCAGTGGAATTGATTTTTCGTCGAAAAGATTACGAAAAAAAAATTAACCTCAGATTTATTCATCTCGTAAAACAATACTGTGATACAATGTATGCACCTGATCGAGATCATTATAGGTAATTTTTTTCAATCGAACGCAAAAAATTCTCCTTAATAAGTCACCGATTTATCGCGAACGCGTGCGAATTAATCGTCTCGCGAACTGGTTGTTGGTTTGCGTACTTTAAGACAAAAACCATTACCCATTTCGATGTTATTTTTAGATTACGAGCGAAAAAAAAAGGCCAATTTCTCGGACTGGTTTGTTTCGCAGCTAGATGGAAATTTTAGTGTGTATTATGTCGTCAAAATGGCCATTTTTCAAATCTCGTAGTGGCCGCGTTGTCCTACGAGTATGAGTCTATGACACTTTCTGATGCTGGAACGGAACTCGACGTAGAGAAATTTAATCTTATGTTATTTACGAGTTGAAAAAAATTCTATTATAGAAAGTAGTTTATTATTATTTTATTCGCGACCAAAAAAAATTAATGCGAATAAATTTACTTAAGAGTAAATCATCGATAAACAGGTTTATCGAGCATTGTACGAGTACAATTATCAGATATTTTTCTTCGCCAAATTTAACGATCCGGCTATAAAACGATCTGTGTCGGGTGACTTATTCAAGTACGTGGAATTTTTAGGGGATTTGAAGTTGAGGGGGGAGGGGGTGAAGCGTTTATGGCTGATTTTATTTCCTAATTTAAAGAGCTTAGGTTGAAATTTGAATTTTTATGTTGGATTATTCTGGATTTTTCGATTTCGTGAATCAGTTTTTTTGCAAATGAAAGGATATTAAATGGGTTTTAAAATTTCATGGTGAGCTAAAATGAAAGTTTATAGAAAGTATGGGAGGTTTCGATATTCGATTAATCGATTTTTTCTTTTTGATGGATCGGTTTTGAGATGGACGAGAGATCGATCATTTTCTAATATTTTTTTTCAAGTTTGAAAAAAAAATAAATTTCAAGTTTTGGGATGATTTAGGTAATTCATAAAATTTGAGGGGAAAAAAGGGTTAAATTGAAATTTTTATAATGACTAAAAATGTTCAAAACCTTTTATTCCACAACTTTTATTTTGAAATTTTTTCGATTTGAGCGGTAGATACCGAGATGAAAACTTTCAAATGATTAAGAGAATACGCCCCAAATATTTGCAACTTTTCAATGCAGAAAATTTTTCGATTCAAGTTATAGGTGCTGAAGATAGGAGCTTTTATAGAATTTAGGAAAAAATTGAGGGGGGGAGGGGTCCAATCGAAACTTTTCTATTCTGAAAATTTTCTCAACTTAGGTCAGAGGCGGTGATATAGAGGCTTTTGAAGAAGTTAAGTGAAAATTGAAGAGATAAAGAGGGACCCAAATAAATTTTTCTTAATGATTAAAAATATTTGCAGGCTTCTAATTCATATTTTTTATTCGAAAAATTTTTTTGGTCTAGGTCATATGTACTGAGATATTGGGTTCTAAAGAATTTAAGTGAAAATTGAGAAGGAAGGAGGGCCCCAATCGAAATTTTTCAAATAATAGAAAATATTTGCAACCTTACAATCTACAATTTTTATTTGAAATTTTTTTCAATTGGGAGCTTATGTGCGGAGATAGGGGGTTCCAAAAAGTTTAGGAGATAATTGGGAGGGAAGGAGGGGTCCAATCGAAATTTTTCAAATAATAAAAAATATTTGCAATCTTCCAATCTACAATTTTTATTTGAAAATTTTTTCAATTGGGGGCTTAGGTGCTGAGATAGGCGGTTCTAAAAAGTTTAAGAGATAATTGGGAGGGGATGAGGGGTCCAATCGAAATTTTTCAAATGATAAAAAATATTTGCAACCTTCCAATCTACAATTTTTATTTGAAAGATTTTTCAATTGGAGGCTTAGATGCTGAGATAGGGGATTCTAAAAAGTTTAAGGAAAAATTGAGAGGGAAGGAGGGGCCCAATCGAAATTTTTCTAATAATTGAAAATATTTGCAACTTTCCAATTTACAATTTTTATTTGAAAAATTTTTCAATTGGGGGCTTAGGTTCTAAGATAGGAGTTTCCAAAGAGTTGAGGAGATAATTGAGGAGAGAGGAGGGCCCAAATCGAAATTTTCTTAATAACTAAAACTATTTGCAACTTTTCAATCAACAACTTTTACCTGAAACTTTTTACGATTTAAGTGGTATGTTCTAAGATAAGAGGTTCCAAAGAATCTTGAGAAAAATTGATGAATTAGGAGAAAAATTTTCGTACCCCTCAACGAAATTGTTTTCTCGCCTCATAAATTCCACAATTCCAGCACCCAAATATACCATTTCATTGTGCCCCACCCTGTATACGAAAACATTACACATTTACGACTCGACTCCAAAATAAAATAAGGGTGTCACAGTCGAAAAAAATCTGTAGGACTACAAAACCCATAATACTAATCCCATTGTCATGGCTTATACGGTCTCATCTTACATAATACTTACGATGCAGTGCGGGGGAGAGCTACTTTACGAAGATTCGTAAGAACCAGCAGGTGGTAGGTCGGTAATGGACTCCGAAGGTGCGAGCCAATTAAACCACAGAGAGATATGAGGATTTAAAGATATTTGAAAAAACATCGTATCTGTGTAGTGTCGTTCGGTTCGATTTAGTCAGTGTATAGGTAAACGACAAGATAGGAGAGGTAGCAGCAGCTGCATCGCTGGCTACTTTGGCTAGGGTAGCATCACGATTGGATATAATTAGGCGTTATGTTGTGGCGAATAATAGAGGTAGATGAGCTCGGCTATGTCTCGCCGAAGGCTCCGGATCGACCTAATTTTCAGGCACGAAAATGGGTATCCATTAATGGTATTTTGAGGTTCTGTATACAAATACCTTAACCATAGAGAGGACAACTTTTATGATAATTTTTATGCGTATTTTTTTATCGCCAGCCGCGGATGCGTTAATGTATTCGTATCTACGCGAATCGGAATCGCGGGCTGGGTTTGATTTGTAGGTCGTCGGAGGGTTTGATGGCTTGATATTTAATGACGGAATTTATATTTGTGTTACAGATTAATATCGCGGTCCAATGCCTAAGTACGGATTTCAGTAGTCAGAAAGGAGTGAAAGTAAGTAGCTCGATGAACTTTGGATCTACTCGGTGGCGAGAGTTTTCCCCTCAGAGTAGCTTTGAGTTCGACGATAACCTTGAAGAAAGCAGCGTTTCTTATTGTTTACACTTATAGCCGACCCCGTCGTAATGGCGAATTACCTAGTAACCACCTAATGAACGTATTATAAAGAAAAATTCCGATTAATTACATTAATTAACGCCGCTGTCGAAGGTTGTTAGGCGATTCGGTGGTATCAGGTAGTAAAAGTAATTCGTCGAATTTGTTCTGTGCGCAGGGGTTACCGCTACATTTGCAAATAGATACGTATGAAGACCCAAGAGAAGGTCCGGTTTACCATAGAGGATATTGTCAAATTAAAGTATTCTGCGATAAGGTGAGTTTTTCCTATTTTTTATATTGGATATCGGTTCGGCGTATGCGTATGTGTTATATATAGGTATATTGTAAAGGACATTCGGAAACCTTCTCCATCTACCTTGACATTTTTTTTTATTTTATCAACTTGTCGATGAGAATTTTTCACATTGATTGTACTGCGTTATGATTGGATTCGAGTGCGCAGTTTAAGGCGCCAACGTAAGCTTGTATTTTTATTTTAGTAATTTGCATTGATACTGGCATCTTTCAAAGATATGGATTCCAAATCGGGTCACAGCGTTGGTCAGTGTGACCTAGTATTTGGTGGCGTAGGATAAGTCGACGATTAGATGAAACAGCGGCTGCGGCGGCGTATACGAAATGGAAATTAAACCCGTGGATGGGTTTTAAGTTACGCGAATGGGTTGTATTTTATGGCGGAATTGAGAGCTGAGGTGGAAGGTTGGAGCAGAGGAGGATGGGTTTGAAAGTTCGATTTGTAAAGGAAGAATCGTGAGGTATTTTGAAGGATTGGATGGTGTTGATTTTGAATTGGGGGGAGATGAAGTTGGAAATTGGGCGTAGAGTGGTCGAATTGATGATTTTTATAGATTTTAGATCAATAAAGGTGATTTCGATTATCGATTTTTTCGATTCGATTAATCGATCGTTGTTCGAATATCGATTTTAATTGAAAAATTGATGGAAATCGGTGTTAAAAGTGAATTTACTTGTGTTTGATCATTTTCGATTTATCGATTTCATAAATCGATTTTGAAATGAAATAATCGATGTTTTTCCAACATCGAATTGATTTGAAAAGTTGAAAATTTCATGATTAGTGGGCCAAAATGAAGATTTATAGAAATTTGGGTGGTTTCGATTTTCGATATTTGATAAATCGATTTTTAATCGATTTTCCAATATCTAATCGAATTGAAAATTTCATTATGATTGAGCCAAAATGAAATTTTATAGAAAGTGTAGATGGTTTCGATATTCGATTAATCGATTTTTTGTTTCGATATATCGATTTTGAGATAGACGAGTAATCGATCATTTTTTGAATATTTAACTTGATCAAATTAAAAAATTGGTCAAGTGGTCGAGTATTTAGAGGCAAAGAATTTCAATTTATCGATTTCATAAATCGATTTTGAAATGAAGAAATCGATGTTTTTCCAACATCAGATCGATTTGAAGAATTGAAAATTTCATTATGATTGCGCCAAAATGAAGATTTATGCATAGCAAGTGTGAGTGGTTTCGATTTTCGATGTTCGATTAATCGAAATCGATTTGTTCGTTTCGATGTATCGATTTTGAGATAGACGAATAATTGATCATTTTTTGAACATTCAACTGCGTCAAATTGATAATTTGTAGAAAATTAGTTCAAGTGGTCGAGTATTTAGGCTCAAAAAATTTAGATCTATCGATTTTTTTTCTATCGATTTTGAAATAGAAAATTCTAAAATTTCAAAATTTCATAAGAATTGATCACATTGAAAACTAGAATTATGTTCTATGTAGTGATTTCAAAACAATTCGATTATCGATTTATTTATTCGATGTATCGATTTCAAAAAGAACGATTATCGATTTTTTTAAAAATAGAGATTGCAATTAAAAATTTGACTAAAATTCGATAAAATAGTGGTTTCGATCAGTTTTGGGTGATTTCGAAGTAATTCGAAGTATCGATTCATTGATTTAAGAAATCTATTTTTAAATGAACAATTTTTCGATAATTTCTGAAATACTATTAAATTTAATTCAAACTCGATGAAAATTGGTTCAAATGATCACGATTTCTGTCACGTCGAGATGATTTTTAAATTGAATTATTTTTTGATTCTATGAGTAATCTTGAAAATTAATTTTGAAGGCTGGAAAATTCTGCGAAAATTAGTCTACTTCAAATCGATTAAATCCAATTAATCGAAAATCGATCAAAACTGATGACAAATCAATCAAACGATTGTATAAAAAAATCTTTATTTCGCAATAGAAATCGAATTTCACGGAAATCGATTCATCAAGATCTTAAATTAATGATTCTTTCCAAAAAAAAAACAAGTATAAAAAATTTCGATAACGAAATTATACGATTTCGTGGAAATTTTAAAAGCATAACACGTTGAATAAATTTATTAGGTATCTTATTGTTCGCTGTTTAATGTTTCCGAATTTATTTGCGTAAATTTTAATGGCATTCTTCGCCACGATATCAATTTTATTGCTATTTTTTTCTCTTTTTTTCGGCGAAAAATCAAGGAAAATATTTAATGCGAATAGGTCAATAAGGTGACACGATGGGAGATAATGTTTTTTCTACCCTTTCCCTTTCCACTCTCATTATTTGTTTCGTTCGAGACTCTTTTGACCTTTGATTTTTATGCAAATTACTCAAGTTGAATTTTTTGAAATTCTTGTAGGCATCTAACTTGGAAAAAAATTGTGAAAGGGTCCATCAAAAATTATTTTTCTCAAAGTTGAAAGGGTAAAAATTATTTTTATGATATTTTCTGTGAGCAATTGCATTCCTACTCCTCCAGTCTTCCACGAACCATCTTCCTTTCATTCAATTACCCAAACAAGGAATCGATAAGGATAGGTACTCATCAAAAAAAAAAAAGGTGGTAATTGGTAAATACGAATAAACATATTTTTCCAAGGTTTCATATCATTTGTATCGGAAATATTCCTACGTACAAAAATTTTAATACGAAAAACAAAATGGCGATATGTTGACGCGTCCGTCTGCGTTATGTGATTTGTGATGTACGTCTCTACAGAGTTCTTGCTGTCTCTCTCTTTCATATTTTCAGATTCAGCTCGAGTCCCCACGGCAATCACGAACAGTTTAGGTATTTTACTTCTTTCTTTCTCTGTCTGTTTTCCTCTTCGTCGTGTATACGCCTTGATGTTAGGAAATGTAATTAATTAATTAACTCATCGTGTTGACGATGCGATGCGTCTTCTTAAAATTAGATTCTGCTGTGGTCGTGATCATAAGCTAAGAGATTCATTAGCAATTATGATGCGATTACGATCTTGTAAAAAAAAAAAGGTTTTCGTGGAAGAGGGCGATGAAGGGTTTTAAGTAATTTATAAGTTGAAATTGAGAAAATTTTTTCGAGGGTGATGTTCGATGAAGGTGTCGTGGAGTTATGAAATTTGACTATTTCAGACTCGATACTCGGCAGTTTTAGTTCAATTTCTGTTTATTTCGACCCCTTCTTCCTCGCCAATTTTTTCCTAAATTCTTTGAAAACTCGTATCTCAGCATCTATGACCTCGGTTGAAAAATTTTTCGTATAAAAATTGCAGATTGGAAGGTTGTAAATATTTTCAATTATTTGAAAAATTTCGATTGAGCCCCTCCTTTTTCCTCAATTATCTCTTAAATTCTTTGAAACCTGATATCTCAATACGTATGACCTGAGCCAAAAAAAGTTTCAAATAAAAGTTTTAGATTAAGAAATTGCGAATATTTTTAATTATTAGGAAAATTTCGATTGGGCCTCTCGTTGGCCCTCAGTTTCCATTTCAACTCTTCAGAGACCCCTATCTCAGTACCCATAACCGTGATTGAAAAATTTTTGAATTGAAAATTGTAGGTTCAAAAGTTGGGAATATTTTTAGTTATTAGAAAAATTTCGATTGAGCCCTTCCCTCCCCTTCAATTTCTTCCTAAATTCTTTGGCAACTTCTAAGGGGATGAAAATTAGATTTAAATTGAATTTTCAACTGATCGATTCTAATTGTACCAATTTCTAAAACTTTGATCCTTTTTCAAAAATTTCCCAGCTTCAAAGGTGCAGTCATCTTTTTTTGAAAATGCACCAAAATCTTTCCTCTTCCTTCTCGTATCTGAATGAATGTCTGACATGTGCTCGGTGTGATTTCACGTCTTCTCCTTCTCCCACGTCCATGCTGCGACTTGGAGGAAAACCTCCATCGTCTGGCTCTGGTGTTAGATACATTACCCGAGGTGAAGTCTTACCAAGGTGTAATTTCAAGCATCCAAATTTCCACGCCACTAATATGGCCCTACGCTTTCGGGCTTTTGATGCAGTTTTTCTTCAGTCGCCACGTAATGACTATACTTGAACCAGTGTATCGTTGGCGCATCCACATTACCGGGCATTTATCATAATTCGGCGGTCAATTACACCTACGACCGATAGCGTAGAAAACTTCGGAAGTTACGACGACGAAGAGAGGCGACAAAGTGCGGGGTGTCGAGTAACGCTGAAAAAAAACCGCTTCGAGTACATCGCGGCGTATTTAAAATAATAATTCACATCGTAGGTACTACGACTATAGATACCTATAAGTATTGAAAAAAAAAGGCATTCTGAGCGTATAGATCGCAGGAGAGAGTACAGTCCCGAAAAGTTAGCCGGTTATTATTTATGTACGACGGTGTTACTGCCGTTTGATGGTGGTAATTTGGTGTCGGAGGAGGTGCGGTGCTGCGGCGGAATTATTTATGAGTTGGCTAAGGGATACGTTATTCGCAGCCGAGAATAATGATTATAATTAAAAAACGGATGCTAGTTTGGCTACGGGATATATATTATCCGAAGATAGGAGTCTGCGGCTTGATCTTCATTCGCTGCGTCCGCGTCCACCATCACGAGAAAAGATTATCCTATTGACCCCGCGGACTACCGCGTTTCTTCGCGGACTACATTGTCGAGTCAAATTTGAGCGAACCGAACGGCTGCCTGCATTCGGCCCGAAGGCAGTATCCCAGATACGACGCGGTCGGGCCGCGGCCAAACAATTATAAAGGCGGCGTTTACGCGAACCATTATAAATGATTAATATTCCGCGCGTACCGAGTCGCGGCCGAGATACAATTTGTAAAAAAATTACGTACGTCAATCTACATCATGATTAAAGTTGATTAGAGCTACGTTGTTGCATTCCGTTTCGAATTACAAGATGATTATATCCATTTCGAGACATTTAATCCTGTACCTGTATAGATAGATTCGTCGCTCGTATCTTCGTCGTCGTCGTAATCGTCCGATGCATTCACATACGTACATTTGCACCGATACCGGGACACTTTATATACCGCTGAAATTCCATATATACATCCACTCGATATATTTTTTTTTCATACGTATACATCGCCAGCATACGTTACAGAAACGTTATCGTAACGGAATTACGTTCGTAGGCTCTCTCGCAGATACCTAATACGATCAACCAGTCTTGTAACCGTACAAGTACATATAATAATTGATAAAAAATTAATTTTTCAATCAATTTCTCGCCATTGGTCATGTCATGAAAAACGCCACCAACCAAAGTATCATTTCCAACCGATACCCCCGCGAGATACGTTTTAATTAGGGATCTATCCCCAGGGAGAGGTGCCATGGTACGGGATAGTATGATTTTTGAAAGTTTTCAGACCTCTATGTGTCTCACTATGTAATCCCGAACCGTTCGAATCAATTAGTGTCTTTCAAACGAGCATCAAGATGGGCGTTATCAGCTCTTTTTTGCTTTCAATCATTTTTTTTCCGAAACGCATTAATAATAGAAAACACGATATCGCCGAGCGGTATTTCTTGCTCCCCTGTCCCACGCATCCATCAGATTATATGCATGGTTTAACAATAAATGAAATTTTCATTCGAGCCGAATCCGTGACGTGGATATGATTGGAACGTCGTAAATGCGGCTCGGAGTCGAGGTCAATGCCGCCGCCATCCGAGCCGAATACATTTCAGCGGTGATTTTAATTAGGTGATGATGAGTGGATCGTGGTCGAATCGGTGTCATAATATGGCTAGAGGTGAAGGAGACCGAAGGATTGGGAGAAATAATTAGCTTAGGTTCGATTGTAACAGAGATTAATGGGTTTTGTGATGGCAGAGATGAAGTATGAGTTTCGGAGTTGTCTTAAGAGTGAAATTGACTCGAAATTTGGATTCTACGACCTTGAAAATGTAGATTTTGATATGCCACATGATATACTTTGAGTGGATTTTGAAAAACTACCCTTAAGTTTGAGGGATGAAATAAGGGATGCGAATTGTAAAAATCTGAAAATGGGAGATTTTGTTTTGGATTTGAAAAAACATGGATTTTGGTATACCACAAGATATGTTTTGATCGGATTTTTAAAAACTACCCTTGACTTTCAGGGATGGAATAAAGGGTGTGAATTGTAGAAACCTGAAAATGGGAGATTTTGTTATGTATTCTACGATCTAAAAAAAACATGGATTTTGATATACCACAAGATATGTTTTGGTCGGATTTTGAAAAACTACCCTTAATCTCAAGCGATTGAATAAGGGATGAGGATTGTAGAAACCTAAACATAAGAGATTTTGTTAAGTTAACGAGAAAATGAAAGTCATTCGTATTATTGGATAATTTTGGCGATATGGTTTTGTGAAAAATACGAGATTTTACCGTAAATTTAGATTTTCCACCCTTTCGTCACTACCCCTCGGATTAAGGGTGGAAACTTTTACTTGGTTTTTGATATATAGTGTTGCATGTCGTTTTCTAGGTTTTTGAGGTCGTAGATTTCCAATTTTTGATTAGTTTTACTTTTTATCAGCTTTTTGATGACTTTGGTTTTTTCGTGATGAGATTTTGCATACACATAATGTGAATTTTATAAAAAATCATTGAAAAATTTTTTTAATTGGTAAAAATTTCTCAAAAGATGTCCGAAATATTGTGAAAACTGTCAAAAAGGTCATAAAAATCATTGAAAATACTACAAAAATGAAAAACCATTCGTCAAAATGTCGTTAGTTCACAAAAGTAGTTGAAAATGTTGCAAGAGTGGTGAAAAAGTCGTGAAAAATATCTGAAGTGATGTAAACACTTTTGAAAGTTTTGTAAAAATGATTGAAAATGTTTAAGTAATGAAAAATTTGTCAAAAAGCAACTCAAATGTAGTAAAAATTTCGAAAAAGTTGAAAAAAATGCATACAAATGCTGTAAAAACAGTACAAAATTTTGAAGAAAATTATTGAAAGTGTTGTAAAAATGACAAAAAATACGTCATAAAACCCAAAAATGTGAAAACTAGTGAAAATTTTGTGAAAATCATTGAAAATGTTGCAAAAACGAAGAAAAATTCTTCTAAAATGTCCAAAATCTTGTAATAAGTGTTGAAAAAGTCGTAAAAATTACTGAAAAATCCGTTAAAAATGTCCCAAATATAATTTTAAAAATGTTGTAAAAGTCGTGAAAAATATCCGAATTAATCTAAAAACTGGTGAAACATTCGTAAAAATTACTGAAAATATTACAAAAATGGCAAAAAAGTTGACTAAAAGTCAAAATTTTGTAGAAATCGTCAGAAATGTTGTGAAAATTATGAAAAAGGTCGTTAAAAAAGGAAAATGTCAGAAAAGCTGTCGAAAATTTTGAATAAAATCTTTGAAAGTGCTGTAAAAATAGTGAAAAATTCGTTACAAAGTCATAAATGTTGTGAAAATTGATGAAGATTTCACATCTTTTTCAACTTTTATACCACTTTGCCAACAATTTTCATAACTTTTTTCACCACTTTTGTAATATTTTGAAAAATTTTCCCCGTCATGAAAATTTTTAAAGTCCAAAAAGTCATCCAAGGTAACAAAATTTCGCGATGCAAAATCCTGGGGCAAAATAATTCTGGCACCTAGTCATAAGATATCATATCCGTGTTAAATATCATATTTTCAAACTCCTTTTTTTTTTGGCAAAATTCATGTCACAAAATTCTTGTTTTCCTCAAAATTGGTGAAGCCTCGGCGTGTATCGAGACACCTATGACATAAATTTCAAAATAAACCAAAGATTCGAAATCAGCGACCTTTAAAATGCAGAAAACGACATACAACTCGATATATTTCTTTTTCGCCCTTTTCGCCCCCTATTTTAAGGGTTAAAAAAGGTGAACTCTTTGAAACCACCCCTATCTTCAAAAAATTGTGACTTTTCGATAATATGAACTTCTCATCGTTCATTCGTCCAATTTTTGATATTTTTTCAATTCCCATGATTTCACACCCTTTCCTTGTTTTCCTCCCTCGATTAAGGGTTGATATCAAACTTGAAATAAGTATATCGAGTCGTATATGGTTTTCTACATTTTCAAGGTCGCTGATTCCGAATATCTGGTTAATTTCACGATATTCCAACTCCACCGTCGAATACGACTCGTGTACTGGGTGAAAATGGTATCGACGACGACCTTGAAATCTTCAAAACGAATTAATTCGAAGTAAAATTACCGATTTCTAGAAGCTGCATAGTTAATCGCTTCTTGTATCTAGTCGTTACGTAATTTCCAACGTACATCGTCATGTAACACGTGCAATAGGGAGGTGATTCGATCATGATTTTCGATTTAGCTCTCGGGCTCGGTATTTTTTTGGGAATAAAGCCAGCAGCAATATAACATTACGTACGATGAGTAATTAGGTCCGCGAGTCGATTTTTTCCTGCCAACGAATCGCTCGGGTGAGAAGCGGATACGAGATATTTATGAAAAAGGTGACAGCTTCTTATTTATCGGACGTTTGATACGAGTATGTTTGTATAGAAATTATAATTGGTCGATTCGATCGAATCGTGTGGATGAGATTGCGAGTAGATATAACGGAATAGCGCTCGGAGGGAAGAAAATATACGATATAAGCTAATTAAGACTATACGACTTGAGTACACAGACGTAGGGAATTAGCATATTTAGATTTTTATATATCTAACCGTATCTATAGGTAAGATACGTATGGTATTGATGGAGTATAAAAAATGAAAGTTATAACGCTACCGTTTAATTTTATATCTCAATTTTTTCGCCTCGCAGTGTGCTGCTGTGTGCGAGATAATCCACGAATAGAAGCTGAATACTAGGATAGATATGCTAAACAGACAAATAAATTTTTATTAAGATTTTTTCTTTTACTGTTCGGCTTCACTTTACGGATAATCTAGTCGATCAATAAGGATACTTTCTCTTTGAACGCGCGGCGATGATTAAAAACCTACGAAACAGGTGTTTTAAAACGGCAGTCTATAAGTATGACGAGTATTGTAAGAGACGCGGTGAAAAAATATTTATATCTACGTACATAGGTATAGGTATAGGCAGCGATGATTTAGAACATTGAAAAACGGTGGTAGATGCGAAGAGAGGACGCGTTTATCAAGTAAACGTGACATTTGAGCAATTAAGCGAGTCGTTTGCGGGGAAATTAAGAATACCTGAGACTGAGAGAAACGTTGGACGATGAGTATGGATGCTGGAGCGACTGCGAGGATGAGAATTTATAATCTAACTTGTCGAATGGTGCTGGTATCAATTAAAGTGCAAGTTCCTAGGCACCGGATGCGGCCTGATCGCGTTTCCATTACTGTCGCCTGCTCCCTCGCGGTTGCTGTGCCTGTGTCGAAGAAGGATTCTACGATGATTTACGATTTCCGCGACCTCGTTCGTTTATTAGAAACATCGCCGCGCCTCGTACGTTATTTATCGACTCCGTCGCCTTTATTATTCGATACCGCCACCAATTATACATCTCGGTACTCGTATAGCTTTTTCGAGCCGCGAATTAGGCATCGCGAGCTATGGTGACATGCGTCGAGTCGTCACGTCCCAGTTGGAAGGCGGAGTATTGAAGTAGAAGGAGCTGTGCGGGCCGGCCTGGCGCGATCCAATCGCTAAATTCGATTTGGTTGGGCAGCCGCATCTCGCGTAATGGGTAATTTTCACTCGAACATGGCGTTGATGGTGGATGCTGACATGCAGATACATAAGTCCATGTCAAACGTATACGTACTTTGAACCTGTGCCATTTCCGAGGGGGCCAGTTTGATAAGATTAAGCATAAAGTTTATAATTTTTGGTAGTCTTGCGCCGAAGCATAAGAGGAATAACTTTCTAAAGATGATATCACGTTTCGTAGATATACCTATATACGTTTACATGCGCAAATTATTGCTATTAGCCTCTGTCGAGAGCGCGGTAATAAAAAATAAAGTCGAGGCGATAATCAGCCAGCAACGATAAAGCTATAAAATTTACCTTTAGACTGCCCATATATAATTTATAAGAGTATTTTTTTACTTCGCTTTGAATTATATGTACGTAGACGCGTCTTATATCCTACGTAAGTACACTTTCGGGAAGGAAAAAAGATTGATCAATGTAGACGTCGTGTTGTATAGAGGATTTACGTACCATGTGTACCTATTATCATATACGTATACGCCTGTATTGTATTAACGACCCCATTTCGTGTACTAGAACGTTGTAATCTTACGCCAATTATCATTGTGATTTGACAGGGAGCCGAAAGGAAAACTAGAGATGAAGAAAGACGAGCAGCTAAACGTAAGATGACCGCTACCGGGCGTAAAAAAATGGACGAATTGTATCACCCGCCTTGCGAGAGATCAGAATTTTACAATATGGCTGATCTCAATAAACCACCAGTATTGTTTACACCAGCCGAAGATATCGACAAGGTATGTATCTAGTCGGGTATCGAATTATATCGATTGTGAAGTATTTTTTTGCATCATCGGCATCATTATCGAGATACGAGTATAAGCAATTTTATAATTGAATTTTAATTCAGAGTTCTCCCATTTTGAGAACCCCCTTTTCCTTGAAAGTCTCCCAACTCCGTTCCTAACGCCCCTTTTGAAAAATTTCTCTTACAAAAGTTATAGATTGAGATATTAGGAATAATTTCGGTTATTACAAAAATTTCGATTGGACCCCTCCTTCTCCTCCAATGTGTGTAAATCGTCTTAAAACTTCAATTGTGCTCCTTGCATTCTATCTTGATGCAATTTAGCTTGCAGCACATTCAAAAGGGAACAAATATATTCTGAAAACTGCAGATTAGATTGCACGTAATTTGATCAGACAATTCGATTCCACCCCTTTTTCAAAAAATCACCTTATTTCTGTAAATAAGGTTCCAATTGAAAAATTTTTCAAACAAAAGTTATAGAATGAGATCTTTGGAATAATTTCACTTCTTACAAAAATTTTGATTGGACCCCTCCTTCCCCTCCAATTTGGCATAATATGGAAATGAAAAGTATTCGATGATTTGCATACGTACTTGATATGCGTTATTGGAGGGAAGGGAGGGGTCCAATCGAAATTTTTGTAATAAACAAAATTATTCCTAATATCTCAATCTACAAATTTTATTTGAACTAATTTTCAAAAACGGCCTTAGAACCAGAGATAGAAGAGTTTAAAGGGGAAAGGAAGTGGACCCTCGAAAAAATGAAGCCGTAGAAAAATGGCTTACCGGCTCATTTGTTTTTTTTTTCAATTTTTGACGCCTAGTTTACCTGGTGCATCACCGTAGATTTTTTTGAAAAAAGTTGCAAGGGGAGAGGACGGGGTTTAGGCTCGCCCAAAATGTTGGAAAATTTTGAATTCGTTACACGACCGGATCGGGATCACAACGGAGCTATGCTATTTTCGCTAGGTGTATGACGTCATTATGTGATGTTCACTGGAGTTATCGCTGTGTTCAATGTTCACAAGTCTTTGTAAATTTTTTACATTAATTTTAATCACGATTTTTTTTTCTTTTTTTTTCTCAATGTCAGAATTCATTTTTTAAAAATGAGTTTTTATTCATTAATCACAAAAATTTTTTATTTTCATTTTTTCTCAATTTCAGAATTTATTTCAAATTTAGGAAAAATTCCGACATGAAGAAATTTTTTTCAAATTTCGTGATCAATTTATTTAAAAAAATTCTTTTATTGAGAAAAAAATTCGTGATTGATAAATAAAAAATTATTTTTTTAAAACAAATTCTGACATTGAAAAAAAAATTTGTAATTTAAAAAATTTTTCTTCGTGTCGGACTTTATTTTTAAAAAAATTTAAAATAAATTCTGAAATTGACAAAAAAATGAAAATAAAAAATTATCGTGATTGATGCATAAAAACTCATTTTTTAAAAATAAATTGTGACCTTAAGAAAAAAAATTTCTTGATTAAAATTTATGTAAAAAATTTACAAAGACGCGTGAACATTGAACACAGCGATAATTCCAGTGAACATCACAAAATGACGTCATAAACATACCGCAAAAAGCATGGCTCCGTTGTGATCCCGATCCGGTCGTATTTTTTTGGGAGTGGATGTGCCCATCACTGGAGCATACTTCTTAAATCGAAAATTTTCAAAGAATCGTTTGCGAACGACTCAAAAATTTAAGTTTTATGCAAATTAGATATTGAATAGGTTCGCGAACGATTCAAGCAAAGAATGTTTCATGTCATTTTACAATTCATTCATGATCAATTCGTTCACCAAATTACCTCAGTAAAATGGAATTCGATTCGTTCGTTGTGAATCACGAATTTATTTCGATCTAGTGATTCACTAAGCACAATATAATTGGAAAAGGGTTCACGAATCACGAACGATTCATATTTATTCGAAACGAACGATTCTTTACAAAAATAATCAATCATTCGCGAACGATTCGTTTCAAAAATGAGTCATGCAATCAATGGTTCGATTGTTTCAAAATCAACAAATGAAATAAACGTTCGCGAACGATTCTTAGGCAATAAAATGACCAATCGTTCGCATCTGACTCTATCATGCAACGAATAAATTATTCGGATGAGATTTGTTCAAAAATACTAATCGTTCGCGAACGATTCAATTTGAAAATTACTACTTTTTGTGTGTGATTTCACATAGTGAACGATTCAAAAACGTTCGCGAACGATTCGCAGGAAATAAAATGATCAATCGTTAGTATCCGACTCTATCATGCAACGAATAAAATATTCAGATGAAATTCGTTCAAAAATACAAATCGTTCGCGAACGATTCATTTTAAAAATGACTATTTTTTGGGTGTGATTTCATTTCACACAACGAACGACTCAAAAACGTTCGCGAACGATTTGCTTGAAACAATGATCAATCGTTCGCACATATGATTCTTTTAAACAACCAAGCACCGATTCAATCACTGAGTATGGAAAATTCGTTCAGAAATACCAATCGTTCGCGAACGATTCATACATAATGATTAATATGTATCTCGGATTTTGACCAAATTCAAAGAGGTGGTTCATTTTGAGTTGGAGATCAATCATGAAAAATTTTTAAAGCCCTAGCTCAAAAGGGGATGAACCTGAGGGTGCTCAAAATGGGGTCACTTCTGAAAAATACGCGGTCTTTTGACACTTTTGGGAAGTGCCATCTACCGGGGACTTTGGCCACTCCCCTGAAAAGTACAATTTCAGTTTCTACACCTTCGTAGGTCATTGACCTCAAAATTGGATACCACTTACTGCCCACTGCCAGGGGGTTGAAAAGTAGCAGATCGCTAAAAAATCCACATTTTTGAGGTACTCTCCACTTGATATCAAAATTGGAAATTTTCGATTAAAAAATTAGAAAAATTTTCATTGCAGTGTTGCCAAATTTCAAATTTTGTAAAAAGTCAACATTTCCTAATTTTTCATAGTGAAAAATTTTTTTTTACGAAAATTGAATGTTGCCAAGTTGGCAGCACTGCAATGAAAAATTTACCATTTTTCAAAAAATCCCACTTTAAGCACCCCCAGTTTCGTCCTCCTTTGAGCTAGGGGTCTACAAATTTCTAGGGTAGATTTTCAACTCAAAATGACCCCCCCCCAATTTGGTCAAAATCTGAAAAAAATTTCGCTCCACCCTAATAATGATTCGTCGTTCAAGTACAATTCGATCCAAGAATCGATAATTTTGATTGAGAAATTTTCAAAAAAAAAATCGTTCGCGAACGATTTATTCCAAAAATTAGTTTTCTTCGCGAACAATAAATGAAAAATTTCAGTTTTTAAAGCACAAATCTTCATAAACTCGATGACCCAAAAAATCTACCAAAATCAGTACTATCAACCATATTATCTTATCTCGACAAGAGTGAGGTGGGGGGGATGATTCCCAGACGAAAACACAGCCCAAAAAAAATTCTAAAAATTTTGTTCAAAAGGATACGTTGTCCAGGCGATTCCAAGATATCATTTCCAGGTGCAGTCAATTTTGTCATCTGCTCAGCATTCGGATACTGATTCATCATACGACTGCAAAAATCACTCAGTCTGTCGTATTCTTTGCCACGATGCACGAAAACCTGCGCAAACAAACCCCCATCATTATCTCTGCTTCAACTCGTTCGTTTCCAATCTTCAAATGCTACTCACTTTATTACTCAAAAACGAAGGGAATCCTTTGCCATAATACGCAACTCTAAAATACTCCGGGTTCGGTCTGGGTTGCTTAATTATGCAATCGTAAAACTGCGACATTCGTTTCAACAACGTGCTCAATTTTTCGTAATCGAAGGTTTCTTCTTCGTATTGTTTGACTAATTCTTTACAAACGCAGACTGCGCATTCCCACATCTACACAGGAGAAGAAAAACATGAAATAAATTCCCCACGAGCCACCTCCAGGGCGAAAAATTTCCACCATTGGTGAAAATCGAGAGTGGCGCCAACGTACTCTGCCTTTATCGAAAAACGCGATCATCTCTTGATAAATGGCTTCCTTCAGCTGACGATGAGTCTCACAATGCGGATACTTGGGACTACGTAGCAAAGGAGATAATTCTGTATCCGACCACGATAGTAATTTGCTGTGTAATCTCAACGTGTACGCTGCTTCCGTATAATTCTCACATTCCAAATGCAAAGCGCATAATTTATTCACATAACGAATGTACATCTCTTTTCTGTTGATTTCGTTGTAAAAATCCTGCAAAATAGAATCGTGTTTTTATCAAATCCGCAAAAATATTCGAGGGAAAAAAATAGCAATGAAATTTCAACTCACCAATAAATTAACCGTGCAAATCATACGGTTCTCTTTACTTTCGTCATTGATTATACGTCTGTATTCGAGTAACCTTTCCATCAATCGGGTCACAACCGAGACGAATCGAACACCCTGCACAAATTCAATGCAACACATTCATTCAAATATTCGAAAAAATGCTAAAAATTCAATTTAATTCAAACAGGACATACCTGCTCCTTCATATTGGTATGATTTTCGCTCAAATTCATCATAATCGACGAGAATAAATTCTTGTACTGTTCGTCTCCGCTCCCGCCTTCCACGAGATTATCCAATTTGGCGATCATTTCGTTCTCGAACTGAATGATAAAAAGAAGAAAACAAACAAAATCACATTAGTCAGATCACGAGATCGATTGAGTTTATTTTTACAGTAGTGATTTCACAGCCGACTGTTTTTCTACGATTAATTCATCGAAAGTGTTTTCGCCACTGTCGAGCTCGAGATCAGAAAAATTGAATTGACCAATAGTGCATAAGTTTGATGGATTGATGCCCTTGAAACGATCGATAACAAAGCACAAATATGTATTTGTATAGATGATTTTGTACTTTCATCGAAGCGGCGAGGAAATCGAGTGAAACAATTGAGAAAAATAGATTCGCAATGCGATGATTGAGCAATGAAGATGGAGTAAATGGTATATGCTTTCAATGTTAGTTTAGATTTTGAATTGGTTATGTGTCGATATGGATATGTCTTATGGCTAGGGGTCAGAAAAATGTTTACGTTGCGTTTCAGTGTCACGAACTTTAATTACCTTGGATGACTTTTTGGACTTGGAAAATTCCATGTCGTAAAAATGGTTTAAAAATTGTAAAAATTTTTATCACCATTTAAAATTATTAAATTGATCAAAAAAATCATGAAAATTGCCGGAGTTGTCAAAAATGTTACAAAAACATCAGAAAATTATTGTAAAAACTTCATCAAAATCAACAAAATTTCACAAATACCAATTAAAAATAGAAAAAAATCATAAAAATTGTCGAAAATGTTAAAATTGTCAAAATGTGAACAAAAATCAGTAAAAATATTGTAAAAAAAGTTCAAAAATCATAAAAATCGTAGAAAATTTCGTAAAAATTCTAGAAATTGTCATAAAAATCACTACAAATTTTATAGAAAGGGCCACAAAATCATCGAAATTGTTGAAAATCTTGCGAAAATTGTAAAAAAATTATTGAAAAATCATAAAAATCGTCGAAAAAGTAATTGTTAAATTATTCACAAAAATCAGAAAAAATATTGTAAAAATGGTCAAAAAAATCATAAAATTTTTCGAAAATCTCGTAAAAACTGCTAGAGTATATACATTTTCCAAAATTTTCATGATTTTTTACCATTTTTGCGCCATTTTTACTTCTTCTTGACATTTTCACCAATTTTACACTTTCCAACGATTTTTAGAAGTATTTTCACAATTTTTACGAGATTTTCGAAACTTTTTCTGATTTTTTTAACCTTTTTATTAAAGTTTTCACTGATTTAATAAACTTCTGGCATTTTGTGTACTATTTAAAATGATTTTTATGAAAATCTCAATAATTTTAACGACATTTTGAACGATTTCATTATTTTTTTGTTTGAATTTGTCATTGGAATCATCGATAAAATCCAGAAATTTTGGAAAATGAAGGGAGAGTGAGACTAAATTTCCCAAAATAAGAACTCTGAAAAAAAATGAAACCAGAAAAACAAAATCTCTCAAACTCACTTCTATATTCCTTCTTTTCAAAAATAAAAATTATTGAAGTTCAAAAGCCAAAAAAAAAGTGTAAACAATACGAGAGAAAAGAGTACCAAAAAATAGAAAATTTTGAAAAAAAAAGTCATACTTTGAAAAATTTGAAACTAATAAAATTTACGAAATCTAAAATAAAAGAAACCCCATTTAAATTATAAAATTTTTTTGGAATTTTGAAAAAAGAAAAAAATGAGTGTATAATACTTTATGTATTGCATGAAAATTTTCCTCACTCCGGAACTAAAAATTTCGTAATTTCTACATCAAAATTTCCAAAATTTTTGGTGGGAGGGAGGGTTGTTCATAATTTCAAATTGAAAATATTCTATAACTTTCATTCATAGGAAAGAATTGAAATTTCATGTAGAAAATTGTTCAACGAGGTTATTTTTGTCAAAATGAAACATTTTTGAAAAATTTCCCTGAAATTTTATTTGAAAAAATCGCTCTATTTTCGAATATGTAGGTAAATTATTTGAAAATTTTTATTCATCAATGGAAGAAAAATTTTCTGTTTGTTGACAGGGAAAAATTTTTGAACTTTTTTACTTAAAATTAGAAAAATTGCTGGAAAATTTTTCAAATTTGAAAAAATTAATTATAATTCAATTTGAAAACATGTAAAATTTTTCACTCATGAATAATGAATTTTTTCTAAATTTATATTTCATGAATAAGAAAAATTTTCCATTCGTGAAGGTGGTTTGAAAAATTTCATACAATTCACAATCATCATTCTCAAGAACTCAAGTACATAACATTCAATAATAATTTCAGAATTTTCAATTTGAAAAAAAATTGGGCCCTGTGCTATCTTTTGCGAGGGGGGGGGGGAGTTCGAAGTTCTCAAAAATTCAATACTTTAGCAATCATGACGGAATATCAAATTTTTGGTCTCGTAGTTTCTTGAGGAGGGGAGAGGGGCGAGAGGAGGTGGAGCAGCAGCAGCAGAAAATAAAGAGAAAATGCCACGAATTTAATTCCAGTTTGGAGACTAAATTGTAAATTTGGGAATCTTTTATAGGCACATTCATATGTATTACAAGTTTCTCGATTTTCGGTTTATCTTCCCCCCCCCCCCCCCCCCACCACCACCAATTTCTAAAGGAAAAATTCATTTCAACGTGAACTACTAAAAAAAAAACTCAGAAGGACCTGATGCCTATTTCGAATATTGAAGGGGCAAATTATTTTTCAAAAAAAATCGAACGAATCAAAACCCATTTTCAACTATATGGAAATGAGTTGTACTTCGAAAAATGAGCAATTTCTGTAATCTTCATTTTTTGCCCAACTCCAAAATTGAAGGAATATAAAAATAATTTGAAATGAAAAAATCTAAAAAAAAAATTCAAATCGCGGGATGAGTTGTACTTTGAAAAATGAACCAGTTTTGTTCTGTTCATTTTCTGCCTAAAATCAAAATTGAAGGGGGGTTTAACACTCGAAGTTGATTAAAAAATTCAAAATCTTTACAAATTTTTCTACTTACAATGTTCATTAGCCCATTGAATTTTGATTTTATGCAAAAAATGAACGTGACAAAAATTTTTTATTTTTCAAAGTACAACTCATTCCACCAATTGAATTTTTTTTAGAATTTTTTTATTTCAATTTATTTTTAAGGTCCCTTCAATTTTGAAATTGGGCAAAAAATCATGATATGAAAATTTATTCAATTTTTAAAGTACTGCTCATTTTTTTAATTGAAAACTGCTCTCAATTCGATTTTTTTTTTTAATTTGCTCTATCAATATGCTTGTTTTGAAAATATTAAAATTCGAAGAGTCAAGTAAACGAAAAAAAATCGATTAATAATTCTTGAATTTTTTGTTTCAAACATTAAAATCAAAATTAGGCAGAAAAAGAACGTACAATTTGTCAAAAAAAATGTGCAAATCCAAATAATTTAATGGCACGATAAAAATCGTCAGAAATGCAAATTTCTACTTTACCCACACAAAATTTTTACGATTTGGAATGAAAAAATTCCCGAATGCGTATTTCATTCGAGCAGTAAATAAAATACGATTAAATTTGAAAGAAAAAAAATCCTAAACACCGTTCTAATTTATGTAAAACGGATTCCAAGTGCAATAAAAATCAACATATCACCACCAACATCTCAGGTATAATCTCCCTTGCCGCTATACAACAGCAATACCTTCCCTCAACACCACCACACACTCATTCTACATCCACATAACACCCATCGTAATCCCAATAGTAAACATCTAGATACGAAACCACAAATAATAACAAAAGTAATAAAAAATGATATAAAAATAAATCGTATAAATACCTCGGAGAAATTATATTTAATCTTATTGGTATCCTTCTTATCACTGAGACCATTACGATTGGAATAGAATTCGGACTGCATCATGTCGAAAAATATCGGTATCGTTAATTTCCTAAGCTCTTCTTCCGGTATAAGAGTCATCTCGAGGAACGGGCTCACCAAATGAGGTACAAACTGGATTTTATTTTGACCTGAGGACATCACAGATAACAAATAACAACACAATTCGCGACATCGACATCATTACATAATTACAATTTAGCCCATCGGGTCACGTCTCAACTTTAGACTAAAAAAGGTACACAATACGACATCTAATCACTCTAGCACGTTTTACGAATACGAATATCAGGCTTTTACTCGCAGGCTACGACGTCGTCATCGACTCGTAGTCGTCGACGTTTTGTCTTCGGCTTCTCAGCGAGCGGTACATGAGAGATAATACACAGCATACGATTTTCTCTCTCTCTTTTTTTTTTCACCCAATAACATCGCAGATGATGACCTTGAAATACAAAGATGGTACGTAAGAGTACACGATATTTTTTGTAAGATCGTACGAGCACATTAGCTCAATGAGATTTCGATTTCATGATTTGATCACGACGTCGTAACCGAATCTAGCCGCCGATGAATTAATTATCTTATATCAAATGTGTATTTTTTTCATCTCTAGAACCCATTTCTGAGGTAACTGAAGGTCAAACTACTGAAGAGGTCCCAGTCAGGTTCACGGAGGACCCAAAATAAAAAATTTTCGATGTAATCGAGGGAGGTGTCAAAATCTAAATATACAGGGTGGCCCATTTATAAGATCGATGGGTTTGGAAATTAAAAAAAAAACTCTCGACTACAAAAATCTCAAAAACCAAGCCCCCAAGAAAAAAATTAATAGATCTTAGAAAAGAGAGAATTTCAAGCTTTACAATTTTCATCCCTTGCATTTTTTTCGTAGCACCCTTAGTTTGGCCAGAAAATCCATGATGCTATTTTTTTTACATTTTCAAAACCATCAACGTACGTTTCCCATAAACAGAGATTTCGGGCAAAACTAAGGGTGTTACGAAAAAATGTAAGGGATGAAAATTGTAGAGTTTGAAATTCTCCTTCTTTTAGGTCTATTAGCTTTTTTTGGGGGAAGGGGTTAGTTTTCGTGATTTTAGCAGTCAAAAGGTGTTTCATTTTTGAAATTATCGATTTCGTAAATTTTCTATAAACTTGGATCTTCTAGCCAAACTAAGGGTGCTACGAAAAAAATGCAAGTGATGAAAATTGTAGAGCTTGA
>FIZU01033073.1:0-16228 GCA_900064475.1 Pseudococcus longispinus
GATTTTTGTCCCAATCGGGTCGGGTGCGAATTTGACCATCTTACCAGGAAAGGCTCTTTGAATTGAATTACAGAAGAGAAATATTTGGAAAAAAGTCGCGAATTTCAGTTTTCAAAATCTGGTAGGCACCTTGATTTATATATATTTATAAATCTCGAGAAAAAAATCGCGTCCCCCCAATATTTGAAACTCAGCGAAGCCCATGGATGGTAAATTCATAATCTGTGACTTACCTTCTGGTGAAGTGATGATGGTGATGATGATGATGGAACTGAATTTCGAGCATTATTTCGAGATCCAGTGGTGCATCCAGGATTATCTTTTAGGGTGGATTTAACAGTGGCGTATTTAGAGATAGGGGTTCATCAGGAAGTCTGGAATCTCCCTTGATGACTAAAACGTGGGGATAATAACTATATTTAAGGTTTTTAATTCTGTTTCCACCTCCCAACCCCCCTCCCCCTCCATTAAATTCCAAATTGAATTTTCCATCATTTTTGCACATTTGCAATCCATATCTCTGCTTGACCCTTTTGTGCAAATAGTTGTCAATGCAGAACCATGAGTTTTTTATTTGATATTTCGCAAGTTCCGTTGAAGATGGGAATTCGTAAAACGATTACGATTGATATATTTATTTACTCGTTGATAACAAAATTTATTTTAATCTAATGCAATGGGGTAGCTGAGAAAAAGCCAAATTTGCAGTGAATTTGAATTGGTTTCAACCCAATGATCCTGGTGCGGTTAAAGAAGGAAGGGTGGTGTTGCAGCTGGCTAGCCAGACTGAACTGGGATCTTGGTAAAAGTGGTGGGGTTAAAGGACGAATCGACTATTACAGCCATCATTTCAGCCATCACTTTATCGCTGGTGAGTTTTTGCTGTGGAAGTAACCAGATGTAACGAGAAAGGTTATGGGAAACGATTCAAAAAATAATACTTTGATTAATCTAAACGATGCTTAAAGTTTGAAATTACCATAATGAATTTACTCAGAGAGTCTCCCGGGTGATTTTTCTGAAAAGCTTTGTCAACTGAAGGCCATTCTTGTGGTGTAGTGACTGCGATGCACATAATCCATGCTGCCCACTTATCCGAGCCGTCGCTGTATTGTCGCATGATGTCAGCAGTATATTGATGCTTGTCTTTTATGTAGCGAGCTGCGAAAATATCGAAGGTTTATGGATAGAAAATTCTCATCGCAAGCATTTGTTGATTAACAGAACATACTGGATGGGTACTTACCCAAAGAAGCATAAGTGTATGCTAGATTATTATTTAGATTGTGCTGTTGAATGCTGTCGTTGATAATATCTTCAATTGCTTTGCTTTGGTTTAGTTTTTCAAATTCTTGTATCACCGCTCGGGCATATCTGACAGATTTCTTCATCAGAATGAGTTCTATTTGGTCACGGTTCTCGAACCAACCACCATTCTCGTATTCTGAAAATTGGTAAAATGTGAGTTTCTCGAATTATTCTTTGTCATGGTCAAGATCGACACCGATTGTTAATACCTGATTTTAAAGCATTTGCGTCATTTTGAACACTCTTTTGGTCCAGATCTCCTTGCTCGTTGGCTTCACGATTTTGCTGTAAATATGTAAGAAAGTTGATGAAAACTCAGAGATGGTATTTGGAATAAGGTTTATCACATTACTTACCCTGACCAAAACTCTCAACATGTTTTCATACGGATATATTTGGTCTTTTCGCAAATCTTTAAATTTTGGTTCGTGAACTGTAGGAAGTTAATACATAGAAATAATTATCGGAACATTGACAAAGATCTTCGCCAGTGTGCAGAAAATTAGAATAATGCCATCACCAGCTAAAGCATTCGAGACATGGTTCGGGGTTTTATTTAAGAAAGCTGACTATGGATGGATAACTCACATGTGTCGTATGTAGTTATCAATTGTTGTATATCTTTAGTGAGCACCAAAGCGATTGTTATCCAAGTTTCGTCTTTTCTGTTGAAAAACTCATGCAGGAATCCGCCTATCGCTGTGCTTTCGTCTTTCATAAAACCATAAACTAGATCTTGGAATGGCGTTGTACCATCAATTTGAGGAACGTAGCCATCAGTAATGTAATCTTTCTGCGTTTGCAAAATTATCATCAAAAAAATATCCATGAATGTACTTTTAATAGAGAGTATTTGTGGGTTTGAGAATGGAAAATTAATACTTTTTGACTTTACTGATTTTTTAATGTTAATTCCGTGTTGAAACCTTCCTAAAAAAATTGTTTGCTTCATAGGACCCTCAGGAAAGGGAGCTGTGGTTACCTATAGATTACTTGATCAATTTTAAAATCTTCAAGTACACCAACAACTAGAAACTCGCTAACAACCTTTGCAAAGGAGAAAGGTTTTGGTATAAAAAAGTAAAAAAGCAGGGATTGAAAAAAAAGAAACATTTTTTGGGGACGTATGAAACAAATTTTTTTTTCAGGAAAATTCAACTCAAAAATAAACAACTGAAGAATCAGCAAAATCAAAGATTATTATACTTTTCGTGCTCCACTCTAGTATACTTACTCCTCCATTCAATTCACCTATCTCTCGAATTATGGTCGTTCGACGACATTTATCTCGATACGGAATAATGCTGGCGAAAATCGTTTCGCTCATTTTACCATCTATGATTGCTTGAGCATCGATGTCGTCTTGCATAGTTTTCTCATATTTAACTGTGGTGATTTCGTAGTAGTCGTTTCCTGTGCCCCAGAATAATGGAGGAACTGGAAAGAGTATCAATGCGGCCTAAGGAAGAGTTGAATGCTGCGTGAATGAGTGTTGTTTTTTTTTGGATTTTAAGCTAAATTAAAATAGATGATTTTACCTGTGTTAATGCGAAGCATAAAAAAACAGGGATTACTGTTCGACTGAATCTCATTCTTGTAATTATTGAAATCACTTGCTCGGCGACATGCAGCGGAATGTGTAATACGAATACTGAATATCAGAGATAAATATGTGATTGCAATATCGATAGATAATTTCACTATTAACAAATTATAATGTCGTTTTTTTGTTTTGCAATCGCCATTAATTTAGCATTAATTACTTTTTTTAATGTTTTTTTCCTTTTTTGATAAATATTATCGAAGTGGTACGTAAATCGCAAAATATCGACTACTAATTTATGAGGATGTTGTGACTTGATGACGATGATGAGGATGGTGATGAGACTGAGTTTGGTACATGATTTTCAGATCGTTATTTGCCGAAGTTCTTAGTTTTGATGAAGTGCTCGTTCGCCAATTTATACATCATCTCAGACATTTTCCATGACTTTTTCACTGCTTTTCACTATTATTACAACATTTTATATCATTTTAATGACTTTTGTCATTTTTACAAATTTTTTCAATAATTTCTGCAGAATTTTAAGCACTTTTCACAACAGTTAGAATATTTTTGACAAAATTTTCATCATTTTTACGACATTTGTAATGTTTTTCAATGCTATTCGCAACAATTTGGACACTTTGGCAAATTTTTCTTCAGTTCTACAATAATGTCATTGATTTTTACATGATTTCACTAATTTTTCATGACTTTTTCAGCCCCTTTGCAACATTTCGAGGGAATTTTACAAAATTTTCAACAGTTTTCACTGTATTTTGAACGTTTTTAAACAACTTTTTTGACTGTTTTCGGTAATTTTTCACCTTTTTGAACGCATTTTCATTGTTTTATGATTAAAGATGGAAATGAGTGAATCGATTACGATTGAAATTCTTTATTTATTTGTTAATTACAAAATTTCTTTTACTACACTGCCATGAAAGTGTTGAGAAGAAAGCAGATTTGCAAAATATGAGAATTTGTTTCACCCCGGTGGCGCTAGTGCAGTTGAAGATGTGGGTGGTGGCATTGTAACTTGAATAGTACCAGATTGAACTGGTTTCTTGGTAAAGGTTGTAGGCTTGAAGGAAGAATCGACTATTAAACCCATCATTTTAGCCATCACTTTATCGTTAGTGAGTTTTTGCTGCGGAAATGACCAAATGCAATGAGTCAGGTTTTGTAAGAAGATTAAAAAGAATAAAGATTTAATTGATCAAAACGATGCCAAAGTTTGAAATTACCATAATGAATTTACTCAAAGAGTCGCCTGGGTGATTTTTTTGAAAAGCTCTGTTGACCGAATGCCACTCTTGAGGTGAAGTGACAGCGATGCACATGATCCAAGCAGCCCACTTATCTGAGCCATCGCTGTATTGGCGCATGATGTCTGCAGTATATTGATGCTTGTCTTTTATGTATCGAGCTGCGAAAATATCGAAGGGTTTATGGATGGAAGATTCTCATCATAAGTGTATAAGATAGATACCCAAAGAAGCATAAGCATCTGCTAGATCATGGTTTAGTTCGTGCTTCTGAATGCTTTCGGTGATAATATCTTCTATGGGTTTGCCTCCGTTGGCTTTTTCAAATTCTTTTATCACAGCTCTGGCATATTTGATGGATTTTTTCATCAGAACGAGTTCTATTTGGTCGCGGTTCTCGTGCCAACCACCATTGTCGTATTCTGGAAATGGTAAAGAATTAATTTCTCGAACTCCATGTTGTGGTGAGAATGTACATCAAGTCTGATAACCCGTTTTTAAAGCGCTTGCATCTTTTTGAACGCTGTTCTGATCCAGATTTCCTTGCTCGTTGGCTTCGCGATTTTGCTGCAAAAAGGAAAGTTTATGAAAAAAAGGAAATGAAGTTGGAATGAAGATATTTTCGAGTGTCGTATTACTTACCCTGACCCAAACTCTCAGCAAGTTCTCAAACGGATGTCTCTGCTTTTTACGTAAGTCTTTAAACTTTGGGTCGTGAACTGGAAGAAGTGAACGTTTTCGGAATGGTTTTCAGGTCAGCGACAAAGATTTTAGGGTTCTATCCTAAAAAGCTAATTATTGATAATAACTCACATTGGTCGTACGTAGTGATCATTTGTTGTATATCTTTGGCGAGCACCATGGCGATTATTATCCAAGTTTCGTCTTTTTTATTGAAAAACACGTGCAGGAATCCGCCTATCGCTGTGCTTTCGTCTTTCATAAACCCATAAACTAGATCTTGGAATGGCGTTGTGCCTTCGATTTGAGGAACGTAGCCATCGTTGATGTAATCTTTCTGCATTTGTAAAATTATCATTAAAAAATTGCTTTTGAGTAAAATTTTAATGGGGAGTTTATATGGATAAGTGTATTTATCTGAGTGAAGGGTGAAAAATTAATGGGTAGATACTTTAATTTTGTTGAATCTTGAGCGATCTACAAAAAAATTTTCAGGGAGGTCTATTCAAAATGGACTACAGTCAAATATCCAGGGTAACATACTCCTCCATTCAGAGAACTAATTTCTCGAATTATGGTGGTGCGACGACATTTATCTCGATATGGGATTATGCTGGCGAAAACCGTTTCGCTCATTTTACCATCTATGATTGCCTGAGCATCCAAGTCGTCTTGCGGATACACC
Organism: Pseudococcus longispinus; assembly: GCA_900064475.1. Taxonomy (NCBI): domain Eukaryota; kingdom Metazoa; phylum Arthropoda; class Insecta; order Hemiptera; family Pseudococcidae; genus Pseudococcus; species Pseudococcus longispinus. Next base: position 5,486 of record FIZU01033073.1, read on the forward strand.
TGGTAAGTGAATGTGGTTATCTCGTAATCGTAGATTACTGGACCCCACCAGTCCGGAGCGTGTAATCCGGCCTGGGAAAGTGTGGAATATAACGTGAATGTTTTTTTTAAATATTCCAAAAAAAATTGAAATAAATGAATTTACCTGTGTTAATGCGATGCATAAAAAAACAGGGAGAACTGTTCGATCAAAAGTCATTCGATTTTTTGAACTACATACTTGCTCAGCAATACGATGCGTGAAATATCAAATAGAAATACTGCATATTGGAAATGAATGTATACGTAATTTCGATTTTTTTACATGCATCGACCATTAACAAATTATAATGAGGTACTTAAGTTTTTATCATTGTCGTTGGAGTAGCATGAATTATGTTTATGTTTTTTTTTCACTTTATTAACCGATTTTAATGAATACCATAGAGTTGATACGAGTAGATAACATATCGACTACTGATTTATTTTTATTAATGTCGTGTGCAAAAGTAATATGCAATTGAAATAATGTAAACGAGCCCAAGTGTCATAAATGCAATTTTCAGTGAATGTAGTAATTTAGCTACAAAATCACTTTCACTTTTTATCAAAATATCAAAAATTTAAAAATCACTGGATTCTGGTGAAAATTTCATAAAAGTATGCACAAATTCGTGAAATACCGTTAGCATTTTTGGAAATATGGTAGAGAAAATGCCTAAAATATTATGAAACTTTTTTCAAATGTCTGAAATATTTTCCAATTTGATTAAAATTCTGCAAAAATAGCTGCAAAGTCGATTAAATGCCGTTGAAATTATTTTTAAAAAAAACAATAAATTTGATCACATTATTTGAAAAAAAAATTTAAAGGCCAGGAGAATGATGGAATTTGATGAAAATCGTATTAAAATGGCTGAAAACTTGATGAAAAAATTTTCACGAAAATCATTCAAATCATTGTTAATAATAATTGTCACACCATTTTGAATATTTTAAAAATGGTTTCAAATCATTTTCAGGACTTTTTAAGCATTTTTACGACATTCCATGTAATTCTAGTGATAATTTCAACATATCAATGAGAGTTCTGCATTTTCATGATAATTGTATGTTTTTCTAAAAAGGTCCAACTTTTGTGGTAATGAGTTAAGACCACTTGGTATAATATTAGATGAAATTTCTGATCGATTGGGACCTCGCTGAGCCTTTTCCAAGTACAAAATTCGCTGTGGTTGTTCGCTTTCGAAGTTAAAATTTCAAAAAACAAAATGTTTGAGAAAAATGCATTCAAAATTTTTATTTTAACCCTTTAAAAGTTCTCTTTTTTCACGTTCCAACCTCAGTTTCTTTGAATTTTTTTTAAATGGAGAAATTTTTTTTTTCGTTATTTTAGATTATTTTTGTGTTACCAGATCAAAATGAAGTTCATTAATTACATATCAAAGAGCAGGGTTCACTCTATTAGAAACGATGATAATCCCTAATTCGACATTTTCGATCAAACTTTCGAAAAATCGCCATATCTCTCGCAAAATAATACCTCAAAAGTAGGATTTTTTTAGGAAAACATACAATTTCTGAATCACTTTTGAATCATTTCTACAGTATTTTTATTTATTTTTTTTCAAAAATTAAGTTATTGTTTTTTTTGATTGCATGTTTCTGGCTTTAAAAAATGAAAGGGCGAAAAGAAACATGATTTTTTATAATTTTTTATACTTACTCGTTGTCTTACTGGTAGGTATTCGATTTTTCTAATTTTACGTAATTTTAGCGAAAATTCAAAGTGTTTAACTTTTTTGTGCCCAATGGAGATCTGACAATTTTCATTGCATCACGTGCACAAGCTCACTTTCACCAGAGAAAATTAAAATTTCACTTATGAAATGGGATCAAAATATTCAAAGTTTTTTGTTTTATTTCGATGACATTCTATAGAAAATTCAAAAAAGTTTCAAAATTTGATGTTAATCCAAAATTTGTTTTCTCAAGAAAACTTTTGTTCACAAAAAATTGTAGAGATGACTGGCCTATTTTTATTGGATCCTTTGATAATAATTTATAGCGTGGAAATAAGATTTGAACAAGGGTTATAAAATACCAAAATTTATTGTGTTTTGAATATCTAAATCCAATGTTTTTGATTTTCCAAGACTTCATCGAAGGAAAGGAACTGGCATATCTCGACTTCTTCGTACATTCATAGCGCAATCTCAATTGATCGGGTTTTTGGTGAATGTGGTTGGTTTAAACGATGTATCGACTATCGCAGCGATCATTTCGGCCATTATTTTATTATCAGTGAGTTTTTGCTGCATGAGAAATATTCTCGATGAATAAAATACTTTTGAAAAACATGCGAAATATTTATCATATTATGCTCAAAGTTTCCTTCAAATTACCGTAATGAATTTACTCAACGAGTCGCCTGGATGATCTTTTTGGAAAGCTTTGTTAACCATAGGCCATTCTTCGGGCGTGGTGACAGCGATGCACAAGATCCAAGCAGCCCATCGATCTTTACCATCGCAGTGTTGACTTATTATGTCTGCAGTATATTGGTGTTTGTCTTTTATGTAACGAACTGTGAAAATGAAAACAAAATTTTGTATGTAGAACACACATTAGTAAGATTATTTATACAAAAAAAGACCAAGGTACCTAGAGATGAATAGGTGTCGGCCAGATGCTCATTTATATCATGATTTTTAATACTATCGATAATCAAATCTTGCAATATTTGTCCATTATCTTTTTCGAATTGAAGTATCACTGCTCTGGCATATTTGACCGATTTCATCATCGTGATTTTTTCTATCGTGTCGCGATTTTCGTTCCAACCACCTTTATTGTATTCTGTGAGATTTTAAATAATGAGATTTTTTTGCACGGTGATTGTTTCCTGGTGAAAATTTCTTCGAGGAAAAATTACCATCTATTTAAGCTTTTGCATCTTGTTCAACGGAATTTTGATCTAATGCTCCTTGCTCAATCGGTTCGCGATTTTGCTGAAAATATTGTTTGTAATATGTAGTTGAAGTAGAGAACTGGACATAGTGAGCAATAAGAACGGTTTTACTTACTCTGACCCGAACTCTCAGCATGTTCTCGAAGGGAGATTTCGTTTTCTTTCGTAAATCTTTGAAACTATTGGGGACATGATCTGGCGAAGAAAAGAAGTTATAGATTAGGCAACACAAATGTCTGATTTTTAGAATTGATGGGCGATACGAATGCTTTGGAGGGCATTTTAATGATGAATCTTAGCAAGATCCTATAAATACAATTTTTAGAATATGAGTCTAGTAAGCAGCAGTAAACTCACGTGTTTCATATGTGTCTATAAAGTCCAGCACATCTTTGGTCAATACCATAGCGATATTTATATAAGGTTCGTTCACATTATTGAAAAAGTTATCCAAATATCCGCCTAATACGGTGGTCTCGTCTTCTACAAGACCGTAGCATAAATCTTTGAATGGGGTGTTCTCTTCTTGTAAAGGAAAATAGGATTCGTCTATATAATAATTCTATTCCCATGCCAAAAAAAAAAATTATGTTCGAGTACATTCGTTTTAAATTCAAAAAAATCGAAATAGTTAGCCTGAAATGAGTAAAAATACAAATAATGTAATACGTACGTCTCCGCTTTTTATACCGACAGCTAATATAATACTCATGCTTCTGATTTTCTCACGATATGGTAAAATGCTAGCGAAAACTTTATCGCTCATTTTATCATTTATGATGGCATCAGCATCTACGTTATCTTGTTCTGAAATTTGATGCTCTAGTGGTGTGGGCGTATACTTGTAATACTTGAAATCTGGGCCTGATGTCTCTTCAGAGATGAGTAATTCAGTCTAAAAGGGAATTCAGATTCGTGAAAATGATTTTTTTTAGTGGACTAGGAATATTGAAACAGGTTACTTTACCTTTGTAATCAAGATGATGCATAAATAAACAGAAATTGTACTAGTTGGACTCATTGTCGGAATATTACACGATAATTCGAATAATTCGTTCAATATGAAAATGGTGACTGGGATTAATGGAATGAGATTAGATTTTTTTCTACTCGTGTAATATCAGTAATTTGGTAGATTACAACATAACATGTTTTTTTTGCTTAATTTTCAAATCGTATTTTTTTTTAATTGCTGTAAAAGTCGCGTTAATTGTTTAATCAAGTTTTTTTTTCAATTGATACATTTTCAATAGGAAAATACAATTATATGATGGTAGATTTATATTGCACATTGTAGGGTAGTTTATATTGTAAAAAATGGCAATCAAAATTTTTCAAAGTACAAACAAAAATTATTAGATGTACAATCTATTCGACTATTTTTCAGATCTATGTTATGAGAATTAAAAAAAATCGAATATCATTTGGTTCAATTTCATTTGATTTTTTTTTTCGATTGTTCTTCAACAAAATGCCTAGTCGGCGTGTTTGGTTCAAAGTGTAATTTAGTTCTGTGGTGTTGAGCTTTTGAATATGTGGCAGTTATGAAACTTTCGAGCTTCCTGTGTGGTAGGTACATGAACCAAAATTTATTAAAATGTGTGCCTAATTTTTGATTTTAATTCTTCAAATGAAATTGAGGAGAAATGGCAAATTGAGATCAATATTTTGAGATTTTTTTGTTTTAATGTTACTCTTGATTATTAAAAAGTCGAACTTTTCTGACTTTTCACTGAGGGTAAAAAATCCTGAAAACGAAATTTCTGGAATTTTTTAAATTTTTCTTCGAAATTTTAAAATAATATAGAAATGCAAGAGTGGTCACAAAAACACGAATTGATGACAAAAATTGTAAAAATCGTCGAGATTTCCATCAAAATAATTAAAAGTACACTAAAAAATGTTTAAAAAAATTATGAACTTTGTCGAAAATGTTATTAAAATGGCGAAAATTTTCGCAAAACTTGATAAAAATACTGTAAAAACTGTCAAAAATCATTAAATTTTTTAAAAATATCGTTAGAATGCTGAGATTTCCATAAAAGGGTAAAAATGTCATGAAAACAGCCGAAAATTTGTTAGCATTTTTAAAATTACGGTTAAAATTAATACAACCTTCGTTGAAAAAGTCAAAAAAATCATTACAACTTTCGAAAATCTCGTAAAAATTGTGAAAATATTCTAAAAAATCGTTTAAAATTGTTGTAAAAATAGTTCAACTTCAAATGCCTTGAAATTGTCGAAATTTTCACAAAACTTGTTTGCATTCATTTAAAAATAACCTAAAAATGGCAAAAAGTCATGAAAATTTTGTAAAATTTGTAGCAATTTATACCTACGACTTTTTCAACGGATTTCATGAGTTTCTGTTAGTTTATACAATATTTTTACTAATTTTTGTGAAAATTTCGACAACTTTAGCAACATTTTCGACGATTTTCATGGTTTTTCAATTTTTTTTTTCAAATTTCAAATTTTTTTTGGTAAATTTTAACAGTTTTTACGAAATTTTTGGCTATTTCTACTGCTTTTAATCAACATTTTGACAATTTTATCGACATTTTTGACGTTTATCATGATTTTTCTGTAATTGATTTTAAATTTTAAATAATTTTCATTCAAATTTAACAAGTTTTATGATAATTTTACCAGTTTTCATTAATTTTTCCTACTGTTTTTTGTCAACATTTCGACAATTTTTACAACATTTTCGACGATTTTCATGACTAAATCCGTAATTAATTTCAAATAATTTTCATGTCAATTTTAACAATTTTTACAAAATTTTCCAGTTTTCCTGATTTTTTAACCATTTTTACGAAATTTTTACAGATTTTTTGACATTTTTACAGACAATTTCCACGATTTTTTGTACACTTACACGATATTATTTGTTTTTTATGAATGATTTTTTCATATTTCTAAAAAATTTTTGTAAATATCTTAATATCAACTTTTACAAGATTTTTGTCAATTTTTATGATTTTTTGCAATTTTTACGTATTTTCTTCTCAGTTAGTTTTCATATTTTTTTCCACATTTCAAAGAATTTTCATGATTTTTCGAACGATATTGTCATATTTTGAATTATTATGAAAATTTTATGGATTTTTGTAGTCCGTCGAAAATTTTGTAAATTTTCTAGTAGTTCATATGAGTTTTTCGACGGAGGAGTTTCTGCCCCATTTTCTACAGTATTTACTAATTTTTGTGAAAATTTCGACAATTTTAACAACATTTTCGACAATGTTCGTGGTTTTTTTTTTATCTTTTTTTTTTTGAAATTTCAAATGATTTTTTATGTAAATTTTAAAAATTTTTACGAAATTTTTATCAGTGTTCATGATTTTATGACTATTTCTACCATATTTTTACTGTTTTTTGTCAACATTTTGACAATTTTAACAGCGCTTTCGACGTTTTTCATAATTCTTCTGTAATTTATTTCAAATTTTAAATAATTTTTACGTGAATTTTAACAATTTTCACGAAATTTTTACCAGTTTTTATGCTTTTTTTTCACCGTCTTTACCATACTTTTATTGTTTTTTATCAACATTTTGACAATTTTAACATTTTCGACGATTTTTATGACTTCCATAATTTATTTCTAATTTCAAATGATTTTCATGTTAATGTTAACAATTGTTACGAAATTTTCACTAGTTTTTATGATTTTGAACCATTTCTACGAATTTTATAGATTTTTTAATAATTTTTACCAAAAATTCGACAATTTTAATGATTTTTTGAACGTTTACACGATATTGTTACAGTTTTTTTATGACAATTTCAAGGATTTTTACGAAAATTCCGACCATTTTCACGATTGATGACCTTTTTGAACAATAAACAATTTTCATATTTTAAAATATTTTTGTACTTAAGCATCTTATCAACTTTTACAAGTTTTTATGATTTTTTGCAATTTCTACGATATTTATACGAATTTTCTTTTCAGGTTGTTTTCATAATTTCTTCCGTACCTAGTTTAAGAAATTTTTCATGATTTATCGACTGATATAATCATATTTTTAATTATTATGAAAATTTTAGGGATTTTTATAGTCTGTGAAGTTATATAAGGTTACAAAATTTCCAGAGGTTAAAATCTAACGCAAACTGACCTCTGCAGCCATAAAAGAAATCCACATGAAAAATAATGAAAATTGGCGTTTGGTTGGTTACTTGAAAAATAATTAATAAAGTTATCTTTTTTTTTTTTTTTGGAAGAATTTAGTTACGATCCCTGGTAATTTTGTACTCTCTCATTCTTCTCATAAGTTTCATGGATTATAGTTGGATTTGATGTTATTAATCACATTTTTGTTGGATCACAATCCGCAGTGTAAGCAAATTTGGATAAAATTATTAATAGGAGGCTTATGTTTAATAAAATAATATGTATCTGTTGTCGTTGAATATTTAAAATTAGTGAAAACAACGATTTAATGTGACAATTTGTTTTGTTTATTTTGTTTCAGGTGAGTACCAAATTTTTCTCCATCAAGGATGTAAATGAGTAGGTAAGCTATTTTTATTGTGATTTGTAGCCATTTTCAGATAGATGGTCACAAGTCTATTGAAAAGACTGGTGATGGTGCTGAAGTTGTTTCAGGACTACGTTAAATAAGTTTTTTGATAAATGTCGTCTGCTTAAATGAGGAATCAACTACAAATTAGTGCGATCATTTCGACCATTATTTTATTGTCATTTAGTTGTTGCTGTAAAAACATTTCCGATAAGTAAGATATTATTGAAATCCAAGCAAAATATTTGTCTGGTCATGTCGAAATACCAACTTCGAGGAGTTAGGATGAGGAGAATGTTTTAAAATTTAAAAACGAGTTCCCTTCCGTGAAAATATGGCCTTTAATTGACCACTGTTGTCGGTGATACTGGTGGATCAATAGAAGATTGCCCTGGACATGTTGGAGCTGGTTTCTTGGAAAAAGTGGTGGGTTGAAACGTTGGATCAACGATTACCGCCATCAACTCGGCCATTATTTTATCATCGGTGTTTTTTTGCTTGAAAAAGGATGTAAGAATTAGAAAGCCTTTGCAGTATCGAAGTTGAGGATGTAGATTTTCAAATTACCACAATGAATTTGCTGAGCGAATCACAGGCTTGATATTTTTTAAAAGCAGCGTTAACTTTTACCCATTCGTATGGTTTAACGACAGCAATGCACATGATCCAAGCTGCCCAGCGATCTTTGCCATCGCTGTATTTGCGCAGAATGTTGGCAATATATGTGTATTTGTTTTTGATGTAAACAGCTGCAAAAGTATACTGGCGATTAGAAAGGAAGGGTTGATGCAAATAAGAATTAATATCTTGTTATTGAGAGTGAAAATACCTAAAGAGGTGTAAGCGTCTCCGAGATTGGGATCTAGACCTTGGTTATGAACATCTTCGGTAATGATGTCTTCGATGAGTTTACCATCGTTGGCTTTTTCGAATTCTTGTATTACCGCTCTGGAATATTTGATGGATTTTTTCATCAGAATGAGTTCCAATTGGTCGCGATGTTCGTGCCATCCTCCGTTATCGTGTTCTAGAGTTGGGCGATTTTGGTTGTGATTTTATTATGTTTGGGTGCTAATTAGATGAATACAAGTGAAAGAAAATTACCTGCTTTTAAAGCTTGCGCATCTTTCATAACGTTGTCTTGATTCAGCTGGTCTGTTTCTAGTGCTTCACGATTTTGCTGAAATCATATGTTATTAGTTTGTTGAAAATGTTTTAGAGGATGATGAGGAACTGGGATGGTTAATCTGCAGTAAGAGCTCACTTACCCTGACCCATACTTGTAGCATATTCTCGTAAGGAGCTTTCTGTGCCTTTCGTAGTGGTTTGAATGCACCCATGAAATCTGTCTCGAATTGACATAAATGAATGCACTGATTTTTTAGAAGAAATATCCAGCATCGAGATATCTCGAATGAGTTTTCAAATGAAAAAAACAACTCACGATTGTCAAATGTTGTTATCATGTTCTCCATATCCTTGGTGAGTACCATACCAATAGTAATCGAAGTTTGATCTTTGGCTCCGAAAAAATTACCTAAATAGTTGCCTATTACGGTAGCTTCGTCTTTGACCAAACTGAAGCACAGGTCTGTGAATAATGCGCCATCTTTTTTATCTTGCGGAAGGTAAATATCAGCGATCCAAGGTGTCTGTCGAATTCAGCGTGGAAAATTGCCAAGAATAATCGATTGCGAATGAGGGAGAAAATAAATCGAGAATGTTTGTACTTTTTTATCTGCGCTTTTGGCCATGATTTGCTCGTTGATGGCGTAACGTCGGATTTTTGGCCGCGACGAAAAAATACCAGCGATGACAGCCTCGTTTTGTTTAGTATCTATGATATTTTGAGCATCCGTTTCGTCTTGAGGTAGAACTTGATAGGTTACTGTTTGAGTGGTAGTGTAGTATTCGTCTTCTAAATTTTCGGTCACCGTGCAGGGGGTTAGATATTGGGCCTGTAGGAAATCGAAATGAATAAAAACGTGAATTTTGGTAAGATCGCGAGTAATTAAGGTACTTCGTAAGTTGATTAATTGTTGTAAGTTTTATCAGCTTACCTTTACTTTTGCTGTGCAAAAAAATACACATATTGTTAATGTCGTTGAAATCATGATTATTTGGCACATCTGCTACAATTGGATTCGAACAATAAAACGATATCGAGTAAAATAATGCGCAATTTCGAGATTTTGTGTTACGCAGGTATGTGTCAGCTCAAATTCCGCGTTTATTTGTTCAAGTTTTTTTCTCTCTGCGTCAATTGTTTTTTTTTTTTGATGGGCAATTAATTGGCACTCTTTGGTTCCACTGATGTTTCGTTCTCTGTTTAATTTTTTGGGGAGAATTTGCGTTCGTGAATTTTGCAAATATGCCTACGACGAATTTACAAGGTTAGTCATTAAAATTTTCAAAATTTTGTACTCTTTGGACTCGAAACTTCATAGAAAAAAGTTACTCTTCAAAGGGTGGGTAATAGCCGGGTAAGCATGGTGTTTTGGCCCCCGACACCGATTTTTACGAAACCAATGCCAAACAGTCTACCATGATGAGAAAAAATGTTGACAAAAATGTTGGACCCCTAGCGCAATTATTTTTGGGGGGGATGTGTTTTTATTGTTTCAATTTTCTGGTTTTTCACCAAATGCAGATAAAAATTTCGCGTTTTTTTCCAATAGATTCTAGGAGATCAGAGGAACACCAAAAAAAATAAGTTCAAAATTTCGAGTCATTTTTCACCGAGTTATGACTTTTTAAAAACTTCGAGCCGCCATCTTGTAAAAAAGTTTCAGAGGTACAGTCGCCATTTTTTTTCCAGAAAATGTATATTTAGTCATAATTTTACCAAGGAAACTGTGTAATTTTTTAAAGAGTTTTTTAATTCTTTTTTTTTTTTGAAAAAATCGTTAGGTATCTATTCGTACTCGAGAATTTGTTTGCCCCCACCAAGTTGTTCTTTGTATGAGAAAATAATTCTCAATTTTTTGATTTTTCCAAAAGTGAAAAAAGTAACGTCAAACACCCCCCCCCCCCCATTTTCAAAAAAATTTGAAAAAATCAAAATTATTTTGATTTTTTTATTTCAGGTTCTCCTAGACCCTAGTATTCCATATGATCGAAAATAACTGCTAAAATTTTCATTCTCCCCTTTCCGAGTAATTGAAGTGAGAGTTTGAAGGTGTTCGAAGAGCGTTGCCGGGTTTATAGGGGTGATTTGGCCCTGAGCACCGAGTTTTAAATTATCCAGTGGAAGTTGGTCCTT
>FIZU01033079.1:0-10045 GCA_900064475.1 Pseudococcus longispinus
TTATTTCGTTTCCGTTAGGAAACTGTTTCCATTTGCAAGAAATGTTGCGTTTCCGTTTCCGATTCTGTTTTCAAGGGAAAAATACCGTTTCCGTTACGTTTCCGTTTCCGTTTCCGATTTCGTTATCACAGCCCTGCAAACTTGTGTATGTGACAGTAAAAATGCTATTTCTGTTCCCACCTCCGGCTCACCGCCCCCCACCCCACAAAAATAATAACTTATATAGACTGGCCTTACCCTGAGAGGTGCCAGCATCGAAGCTGAAAACTGAAGGTTGAGAGGTGTAAATAAGAGCTGGAAATGGAAAGCTGGAAAACAAAATTTGAAAACTGAAAAATCAAAAGCTGAAATTTGAAACTTTCAGTTTTCATCATTCGACATTCAGTTTTCAGATTTCAACTTTCAGTTTAATGATTTCAACTTTCAGTTTACAGATTTCAACTTTCAGTTTACAGTTCTCAGTTTTCAATTTTCAGTTCTCAGTTTTTAACTTTTACTTTTTAGCTTAAAGTTTCAACATTCAGTTTTCAGTTTATAACTTTCAACTTTCAGTTTCCAGCTTTCAATTTTCAGCTTTAAACTTTCACTTTTCAGCTTCAATTTGAATTCTGGCACCTCTTGGGGTAAGGCCAGTCTATATAAGTAATCATTTCCTTAGGGTGGGTGGTCACTGGTCAGTGGGCCGGAGGCAGGAACAGTGTTAGCATTTTCACTTGTCACATACGTACACGCACGTCCAACATTCATCTTTCAGCTTTGAGTTTTTATCTTCCATTTTTCAGTTTTTAGTTTTTAATCTTCACCTTTCAACTTTCAGTTTTCTGAGACAAAAATGACAAAAATTTGCTTTTTCCATCCCTTTGATAATTTTTCCTGAAAAAGCAGGAAAAATGTCAAAAATGTTAAAAAATGACAAAAAAGATAAAATTTTGATTTATTTGGCTGATAAGATAAAAAATAAAATTTTGATTTTTGTTCTGTCCTAAATTTGAAAATTTTCTCAAAAAGTTATGGGGGGGGGGGGATGTCAAAATTGTTAGAAGAGGACAAAAATGATGAAGCTTTGATTTTTTCTGTCCCAAAGTTGGGTAAGTATTTTCTTCTGAAAAAGTAGGGAAAATGTTGAAAAAGTACCAAAATGACGAAATTTTGATTTGTTCTGTTGATAAAAATTGGCAAAATTTTCAAAATTCCATCGAATCATCAATTACGAGCAAAACACATGCACTAAGAAGTATACTTCCCTACCTATGAATTGTTTCCACCCAAGTCATAACTCATCTACTGTACGTGATCTGAGCAACACGTAGGAGGCAAACACACACTAGTCTACGATTTCTAACGAAATAACCTTACATTACTTGGAAATACACGATTACGAGTGTTACTCATTGTTGGTCAAATACTCGTACGTAATATCGTTTACTGAAAACTTTGGTACGTTTGCTAATTTATACACGTTTGCTCACGAAATTACCATACTATAAAGTTTTGTATTCATTTAAAATCATACTGGCATCATACCATATCCTTAGAAGGAATACGAAGAATTATGACAATCATGACTCAAATAAACAAACAAATCAACTCTAACGAGAACAAAGCTATAAGTGAGTACACGATTTCACTGCAAGAGTCATACGCGTATCGTATACCCTCATACAAAATAAAAAAGAATGTAATCCGTGCTGAAAATTAATTTCTGTGCCTTATTACTCTCTAATCGAATCATTTGAGAGATTTCATTCCAGTGCAGTGGTTTTATCCGATGACCAATTCGTCTGCATGTAGGTACTCGAAAGTGAAAAAAAAATATTCGAAATGCTCCTACAGTCGAGCAGAGATCGGTAGGTATACGAAGTTAACTCGATAGAATTTTAAATAGACGATCCATTTTGCATATATAGCAGATTTAATAGCAATAAATTATATTGTTTGGTGTTGTTGTTTTCGTTTGTGGTTTATTTCGTATATATTACACTGCAGTAGAGGTCAGCACTTAGCAAAAACATGAAGTTTAGTAACATTCATGTACATATGCGTGTGTACGCGTTATCAATGTACCCGAAGAGATCGTGATCGTGTTTATTCTTTGCAGCTCGGCGCAAAGCAGCGATTCTTATTTAATATGTTTCGCATCAACTTCCAGATTATATTATTAATGTTAAACGAGTCGACGACACACCTTTCGCATACGCTAGACATTTTTAGCCTCCCGCGAGAGTCGCGCGAAACTGTATCGTTTTACGTGAGCTACATATTTGTAAATTTATATACCAGCTAGGTACCTTACCTATTTCGACGAAACGGATGACTCGTCCCCGAGACAATTCCTTATTTTCAATTAAAAATAACACAGGTACCGGATGATAATAATGTCGTACTGTAGGTTCACGTCCTTACCTACCAGAATATGCGGGATATGGTTTTTTAATTTATGGATACTACCTACATTGATATCGCAAGAGGATATTTTTTCGAGATAGTGGATCGTCGCACCAAATTACCAATGAATAAGTTCATTCAACGTATACGTACGTTACGTATACGTATAAAAACGCAGACATAAGGAAATGTACATACGTTACAATGACGTGGACATGGTAAATACACAAGTATTTTTACCCAGAGTGGATAGTGTCATGTGTTGGTAGTATTGCAGATGTTACCGCCTGTTCTTGTCATTTGGACGATTTATTATACCTATACGACACGTATAGTTCTAAAGTAACCATGCTACATACGTATGAACGAATTATCCGACGTTATTGTCTTCGTAGGTACCTACGTATACGAGTAATACACGAGTTATAATGTTTTAAGTGTTTGTTATACAACGAATTTATTCATAATAGTGAGGTAATATACTCGTAACCTTGTTTTTGTTTCACTTTACTCGTCTTTTTTTAAAATAATATGTAATGCAATGTAATGTAACCTTTTAACGTCGCGACACCTTTTTTTAAATGTAACGTGTGCCATAACGAATGCGTAGGTGGTAGGTACCTCTACCTGAATATGAATTGTATTAACATTCATATCATCATGAGAGCATCTGGATGACAAAACATTCAGGTAGAAATCATATAGGTTCCAAATTGTACTGTTGAACCAATCGGTGTTGAATTCTGCAAAAGTCCCAAAATTTCAAAGGGCATCAGATTTTAGGCAGCGACAAAATTTGACCAAAAAAATTTAATTGAGTCAGATTATTGTAAATATAAATGAACCAAAAGAAAATTTTGGAGGAAGCCATCAAAAACTGCTCTCGGAGATGAGCAAGGGGTAGTTTTAGGAGTGGAAACACCTATTACTGCACATAAAGGGGCAGGGGTATGTTTGGTATCATTCCCATATAATTCGACCATTCTGAAATCGAATCCACCATTACTTTCTTGATTGAGAGCAGAGAAGTGGCGTAATCGTGAAATTTGTGCCATAGAAAATGGTGAATTTTCGGACCTATCTTCTAAAAAGAATGACTTCTCACCACTGCAGAATAGGAAAAAAATTGTGGAATAAAAAATGATGAATTTTTAATACTCTACAACTTTTGTTTCAAGTTTTTTTTCGTATCGTGATTTTTTACTGCAACGTAATTTTTTTGTGGACACCAGCATGAAAAAATTTGTAAAATTGGCGATACGAAAAAAAGTTTCGAACAAAAGTTGTAGAACGTTGAAAATCAATCACTTTTTATTCTGTATTTTTTTTTCTATCTTCAGATGAAGAAGAGCTGTTCTCCTGAAAATGCAAAAATTCTGTCAATTTAAGCACAAATCGTTCACTACGCTATGCTAATTCGATAATTGTGAGAATTTCCTTTTTGTTTCCTGGAAACTAACTTCGAATTTGAGTTCAGGGGGTTCGAATTAGGTTATAAAAAGGTCCTATATGTATACCACCCCTATCGGTTAAAGATATAAGGGTTAGGAATGAGAAACCACAATTTTATGCCAATTTAAGCAAAAATTGGGCATTTTACGCTGAGCAAATTTTATACTTGCGAAAATTTTGTACTTTCTATCAGGAAACTAACTTTGAATTCGGGTTCAGGCGGTTTGAATTATGAGGAATATATGTTTCTTAACTCAATTAGTCATCCTTAAAGAGCTCAAAAAATGAAAAATTGTGATTTTACTTCTGTTCTTATTAAAATTGATCATTTACTGCGATACAAATTTCACGATTGTGCCACTTCTTTATTTTCAATTGGGAAAGTACTGATGGAATTGAGTTCAGAAAGGTCGAATTATATAGAAATGATACCAAACCTACCCCTACTCCTTTACGTGCAGAAATAAGGGTGTTTCCACTCCTAAAACTGCCCCATCATCGCCCCCTAAGAGCAAATTTTGAAGGCCTCCCTTCTCCAAAATTTTCGTTTGGTTTATACTAAAAGAAAAACCACATATCATCAAAAACAGAGGAGTGTTTCCATATTTTTAAAAAAGCCCCAATTTTTACACTGCTTATCTATGGGTCCGAAAATGTTAAATCTGACTCTGCGACTAACACGATGGGGACTTAGTTTCTACCTCCTCTTTTTCCGAAATTTCAAGTACTTAGATATGAATTAGATAAGGATGTATTTTTTTTATACGTTCAAATATAGTTTTTTTTGTGTTCTCACGCGTGGCAGACTTCATAACGTCTTTGGACTCGGACGGCTTCCTAGAAGATTTATTTCCTCCGGTCATGACATCTTAATTGTTCTTAATGCGGCATAAAAATATATAATCGGGTTGATTTATAAGCAGGATGAATGCCCCATGTACGAGGGTGGCAAAATGAACTCAACTTTGTCGTATCTTTGTCGAGGCACCTGGCTTTTCCAGTTTTTATCGAAACGGTTGACAATTTTGAACCGATACCTGCCTAATACTTACAGAATTTAATGTAAGTGTTGTGTTTTTTTTTCATCGACTGAACATCGTGTTTCCTTTTCGTAAATAAAAAAGTTATTTGAATAATGTCTTATTACCAACTGGATTTGAAAGAAGTTGGATTTTTTGATTTTTTTTCTGTTCATGAAAAATGAAAATTTTACTTCAAACATTTCCAATTGCTAAATAGTAAAAATAATTTTCTATTGGTCGAAAGGAAACTTTTTTTGAAAACTTGACCAGAAATTAACTAAACACACAGCAGTATGGGGTTAAAAATGAGGCTATGTATGTCATCTTCCAACCCACAAACTCGTAATTCTGTTTTAATAGTGAAATCAGAATCTTTAAAAATTTTACAAAAATTTGAAAATCGGAAAGTTTTTGAAAGTGTCTTGAAATTGTTGGAAAATGTTTATTTGTACTTATCATTGAAATTTCATGCAAATTCTTTAAAAAATTGCGTGGTACCTTTGAAGAAAATTGCATCCTGGAATAATATTTTTTGTGATTTTTTACAGAGTTTAATACGTTTTAAGGGACTTCAGACCTCAACCTTCTCAACATCAACTTCAAACCTCACCCTCAACAGTCGAAAAAGTCAGAATTTCTGAAATTTTTCAAGTGCAAAAAATTGTTTGAAATCTAAAAAAATTTCAAGTCCCAAAATTCAGTGAAAATCTAAAAAATTTTGAAGTACAGAAAATGGTGACAAAATGTCTAAAAGTCATCGTGACAAAGTGTCAAAAATTGTAGTTTTTGGTTGTCGCAAAAAAAGAAACGCATGTCCTATGCTAATATCCAAAAAGTCAGAATCTCTAAATTTTTCTCACCTCAAAGAGTAAAATTCTCAGAAAATTTTCAGGTTCATAAGTCATCTCCAAAGCGCCACATTCCCGGGAGATAATGCAGGAGGGGTCATTTACCAGGGTCACGTTAAACTGCATTACACAATTTTTTAATGCGTCAGGCCCAAAACATATACATTTTTATAATCATTTATGACCATATTCAAGTATGGGGGGGGGGGAGGACGTATCTTGTAAAGTTTTAAAATTGAGTGAGAAGAAATATGTCTACATAAATTTATATTTTAATTCATATTTTCACTTATCCGTTCCATTTCATGGAAAAAAGGAAAACTACGTCGCTCACCATTCCACATTACATACTTCCTTCTCTTGCTCCATATTACAAACACAATGTACTCGTACAACTTGATAGCTAAACAACTCCCAGTCGTACACTACTCGAAAGAGCTATTGATGTCAGTCTCGGATTTTTTAGCATTTCGCATAAGAAGTCGCAGTCGCAGCAGTCGAGTCGTAAACTATACAGAAGCTGGAAACGTCACGAGGACAAATCCATCGCATTCGCATCGGACGCCGAGAAACAAACATCTGTTTCACTACACACAGTGAATAGAAGACCGAAGAAAAAGAAAGTACGTACACGTAGATATAGACTCCAAGCAACAGAGTGAGAGAACCAATGCGAAGGAGAAAAAAAACGCCAACGAAAAGTTTTCCTTACGAAGGAAAATTTTATAAAAGCTTTTAAAGTTTAAAAGACTGCAGAGCAACTCGAACCGAAATAATATCGCACCGTGCCCCGCTGCTCGGCCGTGGTTCGCAAACAATTAGGGGTTCAATTGAATCCGTATGATAGAAGACAATTTTCTCATTTTCAACGAATAAGCAGTTAGCTGTGGCATGCCATTGCTGCGATCGTTTGAGCATGAAGACAGCCACCAATCTCCTTCTATTTTTTCCTATGCTTTTTTTCCCCAGCACTCGGTAAAAAGTTAAAAAAAAAAGCAGAAAGTAATTTTGAAGGATCAACCGAGTCGTTCGTTTTAATTTCTTTCTTTTTTTTTCGTCGCTTTGGCTGCTACGATGAAATTTGACTATCTGGGGTATTTTCGACGAACGAATTACACCAGCACCAAATATGTGTGTGGATCTACACCAAATACAGGCGAACGAGACCGAAGGCGGGCGAAAAAATATGCATATTTACAATGAATTGACGACTTGCTGGCACATTGTTCGTATAACGATGATTACGAATTCACAAGAGCTGCATAGTAGGAAAACGACCCAATGATGGTGACTATCGTTATACACATACCTAAAACAAACACAACAGTACAATATCAGATGAAATGAATTCTAGCTCGGGCATTAAATTTTACAGCAACGAACGGACGCGGACGTCAGCTTGGGGACTTGTATATAGTACTCCGTACTCGCTACACAATCTCTATAAATGTTTCAAAAGACAAGCTTATTATCAGCAATAAAATTTAATTACGGGTTAAAAATTTAGATAAACGGCCACGAGTAGAATTTCTCGCATCGTAACCATTTTGTAAAATTAAGCGAACCACTAGTTGAATAGGAGATCGGGTCGCGGCGGCGTTGGATTAAAATATTAAAAATTAAAACAAACGACCGATCAATTCCAGCTCCATCGAGGGAGAAACCGCATACGTATGGCACTTCCGCTAATAACCATTCACCGTAATAAGAAAATCGTAAAATTTTTATTATTTGTATAAATAATTCCATCCTCTGGCATCTCGAAATCGCCATCCTAAAATTAATTTACAAGATAGAGGGAAAAATACAACAGCCAGAGGTAAAGGTAAGGCCTCGATGGCGTAATAATTTACTATCTTGATGGTAACGATTTGATAAAAAAAATTTTACGTCCATGCCCCAGCGTTGAACTTTCAATTAGACGATATTTTTCACACCGTTGTGCACACCCAGCCTTTCTATTCGTAGATAACTTTTTAAACGGTAATCGCGTTAATTAGATTTTTATCCGATAGCGATATCACGTTTTTGTATAAAAATATGCGATTTTTTTTCACTACCTATCTAGGTACTCTATTGTTTAAACCGAGGGTCGTCCTACTGGGGACTGGAATACGTACACGACACTATGGCCAACACAGCACAGCGAGCACAGCACGTACGATGGAAAAATTTTTTTGATCAGTTTTATTTTTCATTTCTTTGAAACGTGCAGTTTGGAAAATTTTCTAGAAAAAATTTCTCATTTTGAAATACCAAGTTACTTTGGTACCTACGATAAAATATCGTACGCAGGTAAAAACGAGAAAAATAAAACGAAGAAGAAGAAGGGAAAAAAAGACATAAAATCAACTCCAAGTACATACGTACGTTTACGAACCGAATAATTTATTTCATCGCTATAAATGTAACATTCTCACGTGTAGCTATTTATGATAATGCAATCGTACGCTAGCAATATAATTACAAACTGTTAAATTTGCATTTATAATACTAAATAGTTATAAATGTTGTTACTGATTTACTTGACCGATAATGCAAAAAAAACTTTCAAGTTGAAGATGCGATAATAATGTATCGATAGGTACACCACGAGTACATTGCACTGTTTTTCACACCGCCCTTCCCACTTCATCATTCATCGCTACACTCTCTTACCCTTGTGATGTTTTTATTCGAAGTAAACAAGATCATACGGTATGGTACAGAATGAATCTGTATGTGTTGTGTATAATGATTGAACATATTTCGACTCGACCACAAAAGGCACGTGCCAGTAGGACCTTTATCGATGATTTAAATCTTTGCACATCATTTACTCGCCGAGTGTTTATTTAGTATACGCGAAAGAGAGAAGAGGGAACTGGTTTCGCTGCGCGGATGTGTACAGAAGTCATAATGTTTTGAAGTGACGCTGACGTAAGGTTTGTGATTGATAAACGTGCTCTGTTTATCGACAACATATTCACAATGAGGATGAATGATCAAGGTTGTTAGGATAGGATGTACATATGACTAGATCGAATTTACATGTTTTCTGACGATATTGCTTTTAAATGTGGGAAATTTGAGTTCGATTCGGTGATTAAAATCTATTGAAATTTTTTCACAGAGTAAAGTTTTGTAGGTATAATGTTTAAAATTTACCGGTCTTTACAAGTTTTTGAATAGGTATTTTGTCGAAAAATTATTATTTTTATATGTTTTGATTTCATTTTGGAATAGCAAGGGAATTATAGTGGAGTAGTTCAGGAAATACTTAATCCAAACTTTTCCAAGTATAAAAAGTAACCTAAGGTTTAAATTTTCAAAATTCAAAAAGTCATCCAGCTTAAATGATTTTTAAACAAATTTTAGATTTAAAAAGTCCGAATCTCAGTAAATTTTTAAGTCCAATAAGTCGTCAAAAAGAGAAAATCTCTAAAATTTTTCAAGCCCAGAAAGATATCTAGAGTAACAATAGTTTCTGATGCAAACATTTTCCAACCCCATGTTTTGAAGTATTACTTACTACATCCTCATAGACCAAGCACCATTTCCTTTTTGCCGATCATGGCTTGATCGAGGATGATCAGCGATGTCTTGAAGCAATACTGCATCTTCATAGACCAAGTAGGTACCACTCCTTTGTTGCCGATCACCGCTTGATCAAGGCTGATCAACAATTTTTTGAACCAAGTACTGTGACATTAAACAATACCGAAGTATAAAAAAAGAAATTTTGAGATCGAGTATCAGCTAAAACTAGTGGTCAAAAATTATAAATAAATAAATCAAAATACAGTGGAAACAAAAAAGGGATTTTTGAATTTAGAAAATATCAAAAAGTGAAAAAAAATGACGAATAAAAAATATAAATTTTAGGAACGTTAATAGAAGAAAAAAATACAAAATAAAAATACAGAACCTATCAAATGTCTCATATGTCATAAATATAAACTGAGAAATAAATAGGTATTTACTTACCTTGAAATATCGCTCAAACGAGCTACCAAACACATCACGATTTCGAAACGAGAAAAAAATGAAAAAAATGAACTAAAAAAAAATTCAATTAATAAAAAAACAATTCGGACTCATTTTGACCGTATTGGCATACCATAGGACAGTATATATACCCAATACGGATGGGAACACTGAATAAGTAATTCCATATGACGGAATATTTTGGGCCTGAGGCAGTTCCTCAGGACCCCCGGTCGGAGATTTACACCATGCCCTCTACGAGAGGGCACTCATGATCAGAGATGGGCAGAACGGATTCATGACTCGAGCATTACGAATCTCGCTCACCTAGCGCTCAGAACGAAAAAGATTCGATTCATTCGCATTCTGAAT
>FIZU01033088.1:0-12536 GCA_900064475.1 Pseudococcus longispinus
TTTCACGACTTTTTCACAACTTTTGCAATATTTTCCATGATTTTTATAATATTTTAAACTACTTTTACAACATTTCAGACAATCATCAAATTTTTCAATAATTTTTCAACATTTTCAATAATTTTCCAACATTTCAATGATTTTTGTGAAATTTTGAACAACTTTTGCCATATTTTGGACAATTTTCACGACTTTTTACAACTTTTGCAATATTTTCCATGATTTTTATAATATTTTTAACTACTTTTACAACATTTCAGACAATTTTCGTGACATTTTATCAACTTTTAAAAACTTATCAATGATTTTTATGAAATTTTTAACAACTTTTGCTATATTTTAGACAATTTTCACGGCTTTTTCACAACTTTTGCAATATTTTCCATGATTTTTATAATATTTTAAACTACTTTTACAACATTTCAGACAATCATCAAATTTTTCAATAATTTTCCAACATTTTCAATGATTTTTATGAAATTTTGAGCAATTTTTTCAACTTTTTCAAAGAGTTTTATGACATTTTGAACAACTTTTACAACATTTCAGATATTTTTCACCCGTTTTTCAACACATTTTGCAAATTTTTCATCGATTTTTGCGTAGGATGTGCCTTTAAAATTGGTAATTCCTCGAAAAACCAGAAGACCCATTTCGTAACAGAACACCCTGTTAAATAAATCAGCTTACGAAGTCAACATCACCATCAATACATTTTCCCATGTAATATACGACTCCAGCTTCGTCAAAAACTCAAAAAGAACTTTCGATTGAATAGTTTTTCCAACAAGTTTTCACCTCTTATTCAATCGACGTATTCGACAAATCACGTAATTCTTTTAGCACCACTAAAATGCGATTTTTTAAACCACGGTTCGAGCCACCTCTTCATCACGACTCGACAAAAATTCGTCGCAATCACAAAGCTTCCAAAATCTCTCCTTAACACAACATCAACAAACAAAAGACGAAAAAAATCAGTCGATTCTAAAAACGAAAAAAGAATCATTTCTTAAAACTAGATCTCGTATCCACTTTACCATTAAAACTACTCCTCGGTGTAGTCTTAGCCTGAGTTTCGAATTTCTGCTGAATGGACGCAACGCTTGGTGCTTTGGCAGGTTTCGAGTTCATCTTGCCAGGGGCAGGTTTGGGTTTGATTATACTGGGTTTAGGTTTGACTTCGTCGTCGTTAGATTGAAATTTACTAATAGTTGAGCTTATGGTGGATCTAGCCGACGGTACTTTTTTGGCGGCTGTATCTTGACTAGATTTTGCTTCGGTCTCCGAAGAAGACAGTCTGGATTTCGTATGGAGTGAGGCTACAATAGGGGTGATTTGTTTTTTAGAATCGCTAAAAGGCTTATACCCGGGGGCTGACTTTTCGGGTACTTGCATTTTTGAACTAGTTACACTGGATTTATTAGGGGTATTGGTTCGGATGGGCATCATGTATCCTGAGTTGGTTGAGCTGGAGCTTGACTTAGGGTACTCGTCAGTATATGAGGTATTTTCATACAACTGGTTCTTGTCTGGAGACGAAGGATCATCCTGGGAGGATGTTTTCTTGACTGGATGATGCGTCGAGTAAATCGAATCCATATTACGAGCCTGGATCTCGTTGACTATCTCAGTCAGCAGGCCATCGCTGGTATTTGCCAACGTGGCTGTTTTCTTGGAGGAAGGCGAGTTCTCCGGAGTTTTTTCCTCATCTGTAGGGCTTTCTTCGATCACAGCGTAGATATTATCTTCGGTGTCGTGCTCGCTGGAGGGATAGCTATTGCAATATGCTAATTTGGCAGAGCTCTGAGTGGATGTTTGTGAAGGGGGACAGGGCGGAGGCGAGGTTGGTCTTGAGCAAGCAGGTATACTGGTCGGTCGACGCGATCCAGCGAGCCGAACCGAGCCGAAGGAATGAATTGAAGGGCGTTCTTTTTTCGTATTTTGTCTCAGACTTTGAGCTCGCATCACCACATTTTTCTCCTGCTCTTTCGATAGTGGTAACGGGTTCACCGGTATCGTTGGCTCACTCAGAGGTATCGGATCTGATATTTTCAGATTTTTCAACGTATCTTTATCTATCTTGGCCGCCTTCAAAGCCACGCCATCTCGTTTATCTTCCGATTTACTCGAATACGGCGACGATTTCGAAATAAATGACGCTATCCTATTCAACGTCATGCTTTGCTCTTTCGGAGACGGTTTCGTAATCACCTCCACATCCTCCAAATTCGCCTCCAACGTACCAGGAGTCGAATTCGGTCTATTGGTCTTGGCCACAGGAGATGGCACAGGAGGGGCCCTTCTAGCCGGAATCTCTTTCTTGATGAGTTCTTTGACCGTTGACGATGTCGTATTATCCAGCACAGGCGAACTGATCAAAGGTCTAGCCGCAGATTGAGTATTAGGAGGTGGCAACACAGGTGGCGTTTTCGAAACATCGTTTGGAGTAACAGGAGGAGGAGTCGAAGGCACACAGGGGGCAACTCGCATCGGTTTTATGGCAGCTATCGGAACGGAATGAGGTGGAGGAGCTGGCCTCGTGATTGGTGTTTTGGCCGGAGTTGTAGGAGCTGGCCGGACGGGAGTTGGTTTCGATGGTGTGGAGTTTTTCATATTTGAAATCGGAGTAATGCTGAATCCTTTGAAATTACCGATGAGATTGTCTTTGAGGCGAGGATTGCCACCGACGAGGCCATCTTCGGATGATTTATCGTTGGCCAGCAACGACTGGACGGTGCTGTTGACGTTCGCACCGCCACCGCCGCCGCCTCCGCCGGATTGCCCGTTGCGGTTGATGTGGATTTGGATGGATTTTTCGCAATGTCTGTAAAATTATTGATCATTTTTCAATTTTTTTTTCTTTTTTGGGGAAAAATATTGATAAATATCGAATAAAAAAAAATTAATGAATTTTATAATGAAATTGGACGTTTGGGTAGAAAATATTATTCGAAAGTCAATTGCTCAATATTTTAAAAAATGATAAAAGAATTAAAATTTTTTTAACGATTAAAAATTGTCTCACTCCGTTCAATTTCGCTAAAAATTCCATGAAATCAAAGAAAAATTACCAAAAATAAAATTTCTACACAAACGTCATTAAAATAATGAATAAATGATTACGAACTACCAAAATGCAGATAAATGAAAATACTCAAAAATCACAAGCGTCAAATGATCAATAAATGAAAATCCAAAATCCAGCCACCAGCGCAGTGCCGCTCGTTAATACATTCAAATGCCACAATAAATTACATGCGAAGTGCAAACAAAATCAACAAGTGGTGAAAAAAAACTACATAGGTGACTACTAGGGTGGAACAATTTTGACTTTTTTTCGAAAATCAAAACATCTGACAGCACAAAAGATCGCATTTGGTGCCAAAATAAGGTAGTAAAAATTTTAGCCACCCTGCTCAAAATCAACCCATGATACAAGGGGTCCTCAAGTTTTCAAATTCAAGTGATTTTTCTCATGTACCTCATAAAAAAATTTTAAAAAGTGAAATAAACATTTTTTCATGGTTCTAATCAATAGTAGTGGTTTTCTTGGCAACTCAGAACTCAGTAATCTAAACAATCCACTTGAAAATTGCACATGTGGATAATCAGGGGTTCTCAAACTATCCACATAATACGAAATATGCACTTTTTAAATTTTTTTTTCATAGGTAACATGAGAAAATTCACTTTAATTTGAAAACGTGACACCCCTTGCAACACTAGTTAATTTTGAGTGGGCTGATTAAAATTTGTCTGCTTTTATTTTGACATCTAATGACATCTTTTGTGCAGTCAGCTGTTTAGATTTTCGAAAAAAAAAAGTCAAAATCGTTCCACCCTAGAGAGTGCATTACAAAGCTAAAAAACGGTTAGGTTAAAAAATTAGTTTAATTACGTGAAACTCCAGAAGAAAAAAATTATAAAAAAATTGAAATGGAAAAATGTACGAATGAAAGAAAATTAACTAAAAAAAAGGTAAAGCAAAGAAATAAAAAAATAAAGAAAAAATATGTACATTAAATCGAAAAAGAAAATAAATACCACGTAGAAAAGTAAATACAAGAATCGAAACAAAAAAATAAAAAATAAAAAAATACCAAACAAAAAAAACAAAAGAATTAGAAAAAATACACAAAAAAAGAAAAAAGAAAATACGCAACGAAATACAAAATTATTCACAAAAAAAAGAAGAAACGACAAACGACAAAACATGAACAATCGAAGAAGAAAAAAAAAGAATTAAAAAAAAAGAAAACCCAATAAAATGAAAACTTCAAAGAAATATACATTACAAAAAAATAAAACTCAAGCTCGCATTACAAATTAATTAAATAAAGATGCTCATCATGCTGTATTTCATACAGTTGCATTAGAATACAACTTTCTAATCATTTGCTGAGTGAAAAAAAGTGTAAAACGAGTCAAGCTCATTATCAATCAAACTGTGCGATTGCAAACAGCGTGTAATTAGTATATTATTCGCTTTCTCATCATAAAAATGATATTAAAACAAAAAAATATCAAACAAAAAAAAACATGACTATATTTCTTTGAACTAAAAAAGGGACTAATTGTAAAAAAGGAAGTACAAAGGTATAAATAAATACAAAAAAAAAACAAAAAAACTAAAATTAAAAAAAAAAGAAAAGAAAAATAATGGCAAACCTCGAAATAAAATGTGTAAAAAAAAACTAAAAAAATAATGTATCTAAAAACTGATGAGATTCATGCAAAATTTAAATATATAGGAAGCTGTTTTCTCCAAAATACAGGCAGTGATTTTGGTAGGTAACATCAGCCACCATAATGGATACCACAATAAATAAATATTAACGAAATTTTAAAAAATAAAATAAAATTATCACTTCTTATCGAACATTCTCTTCAGCTCATTCACACATTTGGCATCTGCAGTCTGTTCATCACTAGATCCATTATTACCGCCTTTCTCTACTTTTAAAACCGCAGAATTCGACACACCGCCAAATTTCTGAGCAATTGAACTAATTTCTTTATTCCTAACACCAACTTCATTCACTTCTTTAGAAGCTGCAGTCTTTACACCACCAAACTTCTGAGTTCCCGAATCAATCTTCCTATTCATAGCACCAGTTCCTTTCACTTCTTTAGGAACTGCAGTCTTTACAACACCACCGAACTTCTGAGCTACAGAACCAATCTCCTTATTCACAGCAATAGCTCCTTTCATTCCCTTAGGAGCTGCAGCCTTTACAACACCACCGAACTTCTGGGCTACAGAACTAATCTCCTTATTCACAGCACTAACTCCTGAAGTGGAATCTTCCAAACCAGCAGTGAACTTTTGAGCAACCAAACTACTTTCTCCATTCTTATTATTGACCGAATTCGCCTGTTTAATAGGTGCAGTCTTCAAAACACCTCCGAACTTCTGAGCAATAGAACTAATATCTCCACTCGCAGGAATATCTTTTTTCACCTCGATTGAAACCGAAATATTCAACTCACTGGTATGACTTGGATCAGAATTCGAACTAGCAATACCTCTATTCGCAGAATTTTTCGACACACTAGCCAACTTGGCAGCCATCTCTCTATTTAAATCATCGATTTTATTAATTTTTTTAGGTGCCGAAGGAGGGTCAACTTTCGGCCTAATATTAGCTCTTTTTATAGTTTCAGGAGGTGCAGTCGGCTTAGGCCTTTTTATAGTCTCAGGAGGTGCGGTCGGCTTATGAATAGGAATCCCAACCCTACCGTTGGATTCGGTTACATCAACTGCAGGAACATCGTAAACACATTGGTCAGAGAATGAGTTTCGATTCGTAGCAATGGGGCCAATTTCGGCGTAGATATTCTCCTCATCACATGCAGAATTTGATAAAGGTAAATCTCGTTCGTTGATTATCACAGGTTTGATATCGGATTTAGAAATCTTAGGGGGTGGAACCCTTGGTCTGGTCGGGGTTACGATGGCTACATTGGAACCAACTCTTTGTTGGGCCCCGTTTACCTGCCGTACGACTTTCATTTCACTACGATTGGAGCCGGGAATATGAGTATGTACGATATCCAATGTCTTGGTGATGATTACATGCTTATTGCGGGTATCATGCGGGTTATTAATCGTCGTGGACGAGTGATGATCGACGACTTTGGCCGGTCGTGAAATAATTTTGTGCCACCAGGCGGGTCTATAGTGTACCCAAGACGACCACGAACCACCACCGATACCGTTACTACCAACCAATCTACAATTTTCAAAGCGTTCCAAAAACGGTACGTACACTGTGCGTCTTTGGCCACGTTTCCAGAAGTACGACGGACTCTTGCGGATGTAGTACGAATACAGGAACAGGACCAGCGCCAATGGGATCAATCCCAACATCAGGTACCAGAATATCGCCGTAAGACGATTGTGAGCTGAAAAGAAGCAATCAGAAAATGATTCATTTTTTTCCATTTCTTCGAAATAGAGAAAGATGAGGTGAATACTCACTGTAAGGATTCGCAGCAGGTCCCGAATCTTCACTACCTCCTACTCCTGCCGACTCGCAGTATGGTGGAGCGAATCCATCCTTACAATGGCAATGTCCTTTGCTATTGCATACTCCATTACCGTGACAATTTTGTGGGCACGCGTCCGGAGTAGAGACCGCTCTCAAGGAATCGATTTCCATGCATTTTTGGTTCAAGCACATCTATACAAAACGATTCGTAAAAATTAGAAAAAACGATCAGAAAAAGGAGTATTTCTAGGAGAACCATGGCTTACTTTGTTTTCTCCACATTTAGCACCGTCCGGAGCCAAACCAGGATCTATTTCGTTTAAACCCAAGTCGACGATAGCTGTTCGACAAGGTATCACAGAGTTATCGACGCTGATGAAGAAATGCGACAGGATAGCCACCGATTCCATACCGAATTCCAATTTTTCGTTGAAATGTTTACATTGCAGCATACCACAGTACACGTTCCTGCGAAAAAAAAATAAATAACTTGGATAACTCAAAATATTACACTCATGAACCATTCACAAGCGATGAGAAGATTCACAATGATCAAATTAAAAAATTCAAGGATTAATTGTACCAGAACGATCGAATTACCAACGAATGAATCGTTTGCGAACGAAAAATGATTCAATTTTCATATGAATTGTTCACAAATAATTTCGTTCATTCAAAAAAAAAAGAAGCGTTCAGGAACGAATAAATCCCTAATGAACAAATCCTTCGCGAACGATCTTGATAAAATTCAAATCAAGAACGAATCGTTCACGAACGACGGAACGAATAAATCACCAAAGAGCAAATCATTCGCAAACAAAAAATGATTTACAATTTAAATGAATCGTTCACGAACGAATCAATCACCAACAAACAAATCATTTGCAAACGAAAAATGATTCAATTTCACACGAATCGTTCGCGAACGATTATGATAAAATTGAAATTTCAAATCAGGAACCGAATCGTTCACGAACGAATGAATCACCAATGAACAAATCGTTTGATACTGAAAAATTATTCAATTCGTACATGAGTCGTTCGTGAACGATTATGATAGAATTCAAATTTCAAATCAAGAACCGAATCTTTCACGAACGAATGAATTACCAATTAACAAATCGTCTGCAACCGAAAAATGATTCAATTCGAAAACGATTCTGATAAAATTCAAATCTAGAACCGAATCGTTCACGAACGAACGAATCACCAATGAACAAATCGTTTGCGATCGAAACATGATTCAATTCGCGAACGATTCTGATAAAATTCAAATCAAGAACTGAATCGTCGACGAACGAACAAATCGTTTGCAGCCGAACAATGATTCAATTCGCACATGAATCGTTCGCGAACGATTTAAATCTAATAAAATTCAAATCAAGAATAGAATCGTTCACGAACGAATGAATAGTCAATGAGCGAATCGTATGCAAACAGGAGTGAATCACCAACAAGCAAGAAGCAAATCGTTTGTGATCGAAAAATGATTCAATTCGCACATGAATCGTTCACGAACGATTTTGAAAAAATTCAAATCGAGAACGGAATCTTTCACGAACGAATGAATCGCTCACGAACGAATGAATCGTTCACAAACGAGTGAATCGTTCACGAACGAGTGAATCGTTCACGAACGAGTGAATCGTTCACGAACGAGTGAATCGTTCACGAACGAGTGAATCGTTCACGAACGAGTGAATCGTTCACGAACGAGTGAATCGTTCACGAACGAGTGAATCGTTCACGAACGAGTGAATCGTTCACGAACGAGTGAATCGTTCACGACCGAGTGAATCGTTCACGACCGAATGAACCGTCCATGAACGAATCGTTTCAGAATTAAAAAAATGAACAAACATTGATACAGATCGTTCGCGAACGATTTCAATGAACGAAATCAAAGACAAATCGTTCACGAATGAAAGAATCACCAATAAAAAAAATCTTTTACGACCGAATGAATCACATATGAACGATTTTGCAAACTAAATTCATTCATGAACGATAATGTCACCACAATAAAATTCACTTACTCGTCTTTGCATTTAATATACGACATATTCAATCGATTATAACCGCAATTCCCGCTTCTATTTCCTTTAATATTCTGTTGGTAACACTGCATATCTGAACTTTGACCAGATGGACCCCATAATAATCTACATTGATCGCTATGGCTTCGACAATTTCCCTTATAACAATACGCCTTCACCAAAAACAGAAAAAAATGAGTATTATTCACCAATTTTTTTTTTAGCACGAGCATATACGTTCAATTCGAATTAACACCTACCATCGCTTTATTACAAGGCTCCCCATCAACTTTATAAACATCTTCCGGACAATATTCCGACTGCCCAGTACAATATTCAGGTAAATCACATTCTCGTTCAGCAGTTCGACACATTGTACCAGCCGTATAAGGTTTGCAAGTCTTCAGAAAAAGGCACACAAAACAGGAAATGGATTAGTGAAATACCATTCATCATTATCGAAAAGAACCCACATCCTGTTGAAATTCGCTCAACGACACGTACTTGTAAATCACAGCATTCTCCTGTGGCGCAGGAAGCGTTCGCGTATAGCATACAAGTGGAAGCGTTACAGCAGGGATTGTTGCATTTTTCTTTCAATCCGCAATCGCATTGTTCTCCCGGTTCGACGAAACCGTTACCACAGACAGGACCATCGAACAAACTGGCAAATAAATTACAAAATTAGGATATCGGATTTTCTTTTTCAATATTCCAAAAAATTCGCTTCCTGTTTCTGATACTAACTTTTCTGGTTTATTTCGGAGGCAGTAATCCATACCATGTTCGAATGCTACAGTCAAATAGTCTATGCTGCAGGAGCTCCATTCAGTGGTTGTTGAAGAAGAACTGTAAAAAGAGAGAAGAACAATTCATTGGTATATTTTTGATGGTGAAATAAGCATTAGGTACACAGTGGTTAATCGAATCTTTTTTTTAAGCGTTCACAAACGAATCGATATAGAATCAATCAGTTTTACAAATGACAAATTCGGTTTAAAATAAATCCTTTGAGAACGACAGAGTTATTTTCGATTGAGAATTGTTTATGAGCAAACGCAATAATTGATTCTTCAGATTCAAAAAAATCGTCAACGAATCATTTCAAGTTTGAACGAATCCTTCGCGAATGATTAATTCATTTCAACGTAAATTCAAATGAGTTTTCGTATACGAATAAACTAATTTCATAGGGAATCATTCACGAACGATCTGGATCCGAATCATTATTCGAAAAAATGTTACGACCGAGTGATTCACTTTGACGTCATATTGACTCATTTTTTCGAACGAATCGTTCGCGAACGACTTCATAAAATTTCGTAATAATTTTTTCGAAAAAGATTTAATCGCATTAATTCATCTGTGGATAATGATTGAAGACTTGGGATATCGTTCGTTTCAAGAATCGTTTGCGAACGACTGATTCTCAACCAAATGACTTATCAATGAACAAAAAAATAGTTATTTGAAAAAATCTTTCACGAACGACTGATTCATTCGAGAACGAGGCGATAAATTAAATAATCAATCATCAATTAATACATAAATCTCGTACGAATCATTCGCGAACGTTTCCATAACGTTCACAAATAATTATTCGGTCATCTCTAGAATGAATCATTCACTGATTCATTTCAAATTGAACAATTTGATGCATCTATCGTTCGTTGAAGAATCGTTCGCGAACGACGACTCATTTTTCAATCAAAAAGAATCACTTTAACCATTGAAATGGATTCTTTTCACATTAACGCAACTTATTCGTACCTAGACGAAGGAGACATGATGCATTTTTCACTCGGGCACGAGCACTCCGGAGTATCATGCTCCATACCCAAATTATGACCCATTTCATGAGCAACAGTCGACGCCACGATCCCAATCGTTCTACTATGATCGACATTGACTCCACCGCTAAATTCGAATGTACAAATAGGCCCTTTCAACGCTTTACCAACAACTCCTTCGCTGAATTCCATCCTCCTAAGGGGCAGAAAAAAAATTACTCATAAATACATGTAATTACACAGGTAGATCTAGAAGAGCACATGATACACGTGCCAAATACATTAAAGACGTGTAATAATAAAGTACATATACATCTGCCAAGTACTGACACACCGCCTCGCCTGCACCTGCGTCTTGTTTCTTTCTTATCAATCTCGTAGCATAAATTTAATGACACCATTGAGCCAGAACTAATAAAGATAACAAATCGACGAGTATTTGTATCTAATAACTATACGTAGATATGTGAGTATGGGTCATTTACAATCGTGTTCATTGATAAATACTCGTCTTACATATGTTTTCTTATAATGAGGGTTATTTTATATCGATTTTTTCTTCTTTTTTTTTTCGCTGGTTCCAACAAGATTGTATTTCGATAACCAAACACCAATATTTCAATTGCTCGAGATAAGAGGGAAATAAATTTACGAGAATGAAGTAAATTTTGCGAAACCGCTAATTAAGTAAAACGATAACGTTTTTCATTTTTCACTCTCGAGCATTTTTTCACCATTCTTTCCGGTTTTCGTCTTTTATCATATTCGTGAATCAAATTAACCCATTCTGAGAAACCCTGGAATAAAAGCGATAAAAAATTAACAAAATTGTGCAGTTCTTTGGTTAGGTGTTGGTTGGAAAATGAGATTAAATGAATCCGAAGACCTTCCAACAGCAGTTTGCGAAGTCTCTATAAAAATAATAATTTATAGCTCGTTCGATCGACCGAAAGAAAACAGAAAAAATCCCCTCGGAGGAAAAAAAAATTACGATGCACAATAAAATTAAATTTAACGAGAATTGACGAATCATTTGTTTCTATTTGGTTTGAAAAAAAAATGAAAATTTCATTTTACCAAGGAAAAATACATTACCTACTTCGTATCGCTTGGTAATATAAATTTATGATTTTTTATACCTCGAGTAACCAAAGTATTCGCGGATTCGTATTAAAAAAATCACGATTTTATGAATTTTCCGAAACAATGGCCTCCAGGGAAAGAAACATTTTAAAAACTTTATCGGTCGTTTACCAAAGGTGAATTTTTTGCACAATTTTATCACTTTTTACGCGACCCCGGACAACGATATTAATTTATTTCCTAATTTTTTTCTTTATCGCGGCTACATCCGCCCAAAAGAACATTGATCGAGCAGTTCAACCAACAATATTCTATTTCGATAACCCACGACCTAGAAAAAAATTTGACAAACAACATTGTACAGCGACGTGGTTCCAATTTAAAACACAATTTGAGCTATTGGGAAACATCCTGCGATAACCCCTTTCAAACTCGAGCAGAAAAAAACACCATTTCGCCCCCTCTCGACATGAAAAATTAACAACAGACCTCGGAAATCAATTCTCGTCCCAATTCTCAACGAATTTTGAGCCCTGAATATAGGAAATGCTCGCATTTTACGAACCCCTGCCGGAATAAAATTTTTCAACCAAAGGTTAACTCATTTATCACAATTATGTCGGTCATTTTCACGCTACAAAAACAACCTCCAAAACCACCACGAGTTCAATTTTGCCAGCTTCTCGTTCCACTGGCTTTTTAGCTGATTTTCGAGTATCGAAGATCAGCTATTAAAATTGACCCGATGGTGGGACTTGGAGGTGGGAGTGAAATTTCTCGACGTTTCATGACTAAATAAGACCCCTGGTATGATTTTCGCAGTTTAGTATTTCTTTATATATATATATATATATATAGATAGGGATAAACCTTCATTTGGACCATCATACGGGTTATTTTTACTATTCATCTGGACCACAGTCACTTTTGGACCATGGTCCAGATGATACGGGTTATTTTTGCTATACTTCTGGACCAGTCTCATTCACCTCGTTTCACCAAACTTCATCAGGGCGCGCTGTGCTTGGAAATCGAGTAGTGATGATGAACGTAGGATCTACAATTAATTCGTGGTGCGCAGCATGAGAAACACTGGTCTGGGTGTACGTAAATGTACTAAATTTGAATGTGCA
>FIZU01033106.1:0-19550 GCA_900064475.1 Pseudococcus longispinus
AATTCGTTTGGGTTCGGATTGTGTCGGATCCTGTCGTTTACATTCGGGAAGGTGGGCCCCCCCCCCATCACAGCTGATGTTTACCTCCAGTTAAAAATGTAGAATTTTTTTCGTTACGATTTAGAACGTCGAACAGAACTTTTTTAGCGGGTTATTAATTTTGTGAGTAATGTTCAAATTGATTAGTTTCCGTGTCGGATAACGCACACCCTTCAAAGCAGAAATGCAGCTACTCAAACTGGATAAGTGTATGCATGTTTGCCGATCCCGGGATTTGAAGGGGCAAAGTCATGCACGAGTCCTGGTAGATGTTTCAAAACGTTGTAACTCCGCTGATAATATAGATAGGCCATTTTTTAAAAACACTTTCTTGTAGATCTTTAGAAGCTCTACAAAATGAGTTATATTCATGTTTTGCCCAACTCCAAAATTGAAGGAGCCACAATGATTTGAATGTTTGTAGGCTTCATAACTCCTTCAATTTTCTAGTTATGCAAAAGTTTGTAAGAATAATTCTTTGTTGAGCTTTTTGAGCTCTACAAAGTAGCCGAAATATTTTTGTCCAACTTCAAAATGAAAGGAGCTACAACCATTTGAATGATAAAAAGTAGCATTATTAGCGGAGTTATGGTGTTTCGAAACATCTATCAAGACTAGTGCAAAACTTTGCCCCTTCAAATCGTAGAGTTGGCAAACATGCATGCACTTTTGTAGTTTGGGTAGCTGCATATCTGGTTTGCAGGCGGTGCACTGCTATCAGAACACCCTGTATATGTTTATCGATCTTTAAAACTGCAGGCGAAAGTGCTTCTTCAAAATTTTATAATTGTAGAGTAGAAGGTAGAAATATGGAGCCCCATTGCAGGGGAAAATGCTTCTTAAAAAATTTTATAATTTATTCGTAGATATAGATTACAATCATAATGGTACCTAGAAAGTTGTGATTTGAGGCACTAAAAGGGGCATTGATTCTAATTTGCTTTTTGAAATGAATTACAGGTATGTTTGGAAAATTAATTTTAAGATAAAAGTATACAAATAACAAAAAATTGAAAAAAATTTTTTATAATTTGTATTGAAATACTTCGAAATTTGTTGCGGTAACCTAAAACCTACCATAATGAATAGCATATCTTATACGAAAAAATTTCCTCTTTCATTGGTGCTTACTTCAATTTTTTATCTTGCAAAGATCCAAAATTATGTGCACTTTTAGAAGAATTTTCACCATATCACTAGACCAAAAGAAAAAAGAATTTGTTTCCTTCATTTCAAAGTATGAGCATTTGGGCAAACATACGTGATTGGACTCACGATGGGTTGCGTACTTATCAAATTGAAGGAGGCACATGAATTATGATACACACTGTATATTTTTTTCTAGTATGGTTTGGCGAGAGAGAAAGGAGAGTCAACTGAGGATACTTCTTATTTATACTTAATTTTTTTCATCAGTAGACCACTTTCGAGATTACCTACTTATTTTGATTTATTTATACAGGGTGTGTGGTAAATGGTCGAGCATTTTCGAAATTTAGATATACGAGTAACCAGGTATCACTAAGAAAAAACGTTAGATGAACATGTTGCCTATTTTCAAAATTGAAGGGTTAAATGACCTTTCAAAAAAAATTGTATTGAAACATATATATACATGAAAACTAATCAAAATGCCTATATTTTGCCTAACTTCAAAATTGAAAGGGCTATAAAATGTAAGTTGGAATAGAAGAATTCTAAAAAAAAAAAAATTGAATGACATTTAAAGAAAAGACAAAAATTCAAAATTTTTACTTTAAATACTACTTAGTACCTTCAATTTTGATGCTACGCAAAAAATTATTTCAAAAAGTTGAGTTTTTGAAATACTATTCTTTATCTATAAATTTATGTTCTAAATAGCCCATTTAATTTTGAAGTTGAGCCAAAAATTTTGAGACGGCAATTGTTCATTTTTTTTGCACCATCCATTCCCATGATTTAAAATAAGTTTTAATTCAAAATTTTTAAAAAAATATTCCCCCCAATTTTAATTCAAATTATACCTAAAAAATGCTCCAAATCGTATAAAAAATTCCAGTCAAGTTTCTCACACGGAGACAAACGTTACTTTGCCGAATGACATTAACTCTCCTTGAAATAAATCAAACCGTAGAGAACGGGACGGACACCATCTTGAAACTACATCAATATTTGATGTACCTACTCGAATTAAAAAAAAAAGGTCGCAGTTTTTGTCACCACTGACATCGTCGAACACCGTTAGGTGAGATTTTTCGAAATTAATTTTCGTTTTACAAGGTTTTTAAATTCCTTTGACATCGCACACTTACTCGTGCATATTAATACGCAGCTCGCATTTGTACAGTAAACGATTGTGACACTAAAATTAACATAAAAACAGCGAAAAGTGCTCTAGGCGCCAATTTAAAAAGGACGATATAACGTATTTGGTATACTCTCGATATACCATATCGTAAATTTTTATTTCAATATGGTCAAAAAAAGTTTATTTTTACGCCGTTCAATTTATTTAATCGTAGTTGTTCTAACAATGTTAAGCCTATATGATTTATCAAATTTACAATGTCGAGTGTACGCGTGTGTATAGATGATCAACAATTTCTTCTCGGGCACGAGAATTGAGGGGATGATAAATTTTTCAAATGTGTTACGTATCTACCTCTAACTTCCCTTCGAGATAGGTTTTCTCGGTTGGCATTTTTTATTTTTATGTTTTAAGCTAGCAGCTGTATAAAAAACCATTGGTTTGGGAAGAGTCTGCACCAAATTCGCTGTTTCTTTCGACGCTTTAAAGCGCCATAAAAAGAAAAAATTTATGATTTTCGAAGCAACGCGACAAAACATCGTAAATTATTAGCAACCTCTTCTCGAATGGTTGCAAATTTGGTGATAATTTAAATTACTCGGTTAATATTTTATACAGATTGTTGCTCCGTATTGATTTTAAATTGACGGACGCGTTGTTATATTTGCATTTGCATTTTTACTCCGATCACCCTGCTGCTGATTAAAATAAAGCTTGGTCGATTTCAGCATTTCGCTAGCCTGCGAAACATATTGTAAATTCGAACTTGGGTTCCAGCTTGAACGGGTGTACATTTTCATTTCGTTGTCAGGTGGCCGGCGGCGGCCGTTATTGATAAAATTTCATTGATCGGTAGCACGTGGGAAAATGTATACTTTGACTGATACTCTCCGTGAACCTTTGTCCCTTCGGCGAGTTTTCCCAATTTACTCCCATTTGGTAAAAAAAAAAAGAATTAATGTAGGTTAGTTCTTCATTCTTTCACCAGAATTCGCTACGTTTCCAATTAGAGTTATCTATATTTTTTATTACCTGTAACAAGTGTAACGTGAAAGATGGACGGAGGGTAGTTTTTTTTTACCGTCGAAATCTTTCTTTTTGTATCAATCGCGATTCGACGATATTTCCAATTATTTTATAATTATTTTTTCAGTCGAAAGAATATTCTAAAGTTGTATTAAAAAAATAATAAAATGAAAGAACACATATCGTTAGTAAACGTTGCTGGGTTTGGCGAAATAGATTGCAAAAGGGAAACTGTACTGGTACGTTTCGATGTAGCAGAGCATATCAAACAATACTTTAAAGGCGAATATAAATGATGGCTGGCTATCGAAGTGACGGTTGGATTTTTTTTATCGCGTCCACTTAGAATTTAAATTCATCTTATACTAGTTTTTCTATAGCTGTTTCTAATAGAAAACTAACAAATGGACGGAGGAAAAAAAACTACTGGCGAAGTTTGCTTTTGTACGAGCGAATTCTTTAGCCAGGGCGAAAAAGAAGCGTATACTTTATTCGATAATTGAATGGAAGAAATATGGAAGATGTCGGTACAAATACGTGTAGGTACATCTTGAATATACTTACTCGCAGCGTTCACTGTAATCTTTCGAAAGCTCAATGAAACACCCACATCGCGATTGTCGATTTGAACATTTAATTTATATAGAAAGGGGTTTTACTCCGATGTGTGTCTTATATGTCGTACGACGAGTATATTTGGCGAAAATTTCTACCGAATTGTATCCTTTCGGTTTGCTTTTTTTTATTACTGGGCGGTGCTATATATGTTGATTGCGATTAGTCGTTTCGATTCAACAATAGTTTATGCAGTTGGCCTGCAGAATAGGTACAAAGGGTATGGTCAAAATGACCACATAATTGGCATACACGTCCTTAATTGGTATACGTACCAATTTTCTGATATCTACCCTCGATTTAATCATAGTGCTGCCGAATGAATCAGCAAATGTGGCGTCATCTCCATCGAAATTTCTGTTTTTCAAGTCTCTGAAATTCCTTTATGCATCGTCCCAAAATGCAATAATTTCTCACTAATTACTTCCTAAGTGTGAAAAAAATCTCACGTTTCTTTATCCAAAGGTTAAATAATACCCCACGGATGCGAGTATTCAACGGTTTTCCTCTTTCCCTCTCTAACTCATATTTAGATTATTCGAACTGATAAAAAGGGGGAGGAAACGATACTTGAACACGCATACCTGTTGTTTTAGGAAGTATTAAGATAGCCAATAAACTTGGTAATCGTCTATTTATTTCAATTTGTGAAGTGTTTAAAAGTTGCCATTGTAAAAATTTCTATTGATATCGTTCGGCAACAGTGTGTGTTGGTGAAATACCGCCACTTTTTATCCCCCATGGATGTAATAAGAACTAAATGGCGGGAAAGTAAAGGGCGCTGGCGAGCTGTTGATTGGTCGGATAAACGAGAAAATTCTACGTTACTATTTAGTCATATTTCACCCTTTTTTTTTTCATTTCTAAATCCGAAACATAGGCTATGTGAACGCATCGAGTATGTATTTTGTGTCTTTTTTTCGAGTTGTGTGTAGAAGTGTTGTAAAAGAATCCGAAAAATTATTTAGGGGATGGAAATGTGATCATTTTTCGAACGTAATTTCAACTTTCTCGCCTGAAAGGCAAGTTTTCTTGTTTCTTGAGAGGAAAAGGTCATAAATGTTCTACTCGAAGCTGATTCGCTTAATTCAAAATATAGGTTTATCAACGGGGGGAGGGAGGATTCTGTAGCCTTTATTTAAATCGATTCTGAATTGAGCTTTTAATGGTCTATGGTTTGTCCTCTCAGTTTG
The DNA here is from genome assembly GCA_900064475.1 of Pseudococcus longispinus. Lineage (NCBI taxonomy): Eukaryota > Metazoa > Arthropoda > Insecta > Hemiptera > Pseudococcidae > Pseudococcus > Pseudococcus longispinus. The sequence continues at coordinate 5,164 of FIZU01033106.1, forward strand.
GTAATGCCATTTTCATTTTTTTTATGTTTTTGTGCCCAGAAAAAATTTGATGGATGAAATTAAAACATTTTCATTGCATCGTATAGACTGAAGTCAAGTTAGTACACAAGGTTATTTTCACTACTGAAAATTGGAATTTCATACAGAAAATGGAATCAAATCAAAATTATCTACGTTCAAATTTTCTTGTGTGAAATTTGCTATAAATTGAAAAAAATTTCACTCAACTCTCTTCATCTTAAAAAAGAAATAGAATAAGTAGACTATAAAAATTTCAATTGCATCCCCTTCCAATTTTTTAAAAAAAGTTGAATTTTTGAATTTGCAATTCAGATAGGTATCTTAAAACCTCAAATAGTTCAAAATTAAAGTTTTTCATCCTTTTACAAAATAAAAAACCAAATTTTTTTAGACTGTCAACAACAATTTTTGGGAAAAATGATGTAATATTGTATTTGAATTTCGAGGGAATTAGTAAAACTTTGTCAAATTCTACTTCGCACATTATTTAGTGAATATTTTTGAAGAAAAATTTTCATTCACAGCATTTTTTGAACAAGAATTTGTATAAAATAACTTTTGAAAAAATCTTGGTCCTTAACAATCGTTTTCTCAAAACTTTGATTTTTGATTCTTGTGTTAAGATCAAGGTAAGGGAGTAAATTCTTCGCCTATCGCTTGCAAGGAATTTTCAAAGTGTAGTGGAACGAAAATCTACTCTTACTTTTATTTTAGCACAGGAACGTAATTTTTTTAAAAACATTGGTCATCTTGAAGGCTGATTTCCTACGCGAATTTTCATTTCTAATTGAAAATCATTTTATAATCTTTTCATTTTGTTTTTCTTTTCAATTAATGCATAAACATTTCCAATTTTGGGTCATTTGGGGCCCTAAAAAAGGACCCTGCCATTTCCATACTACCCATGAAACTATTAAACGTAGAATACCTATGCTTTAGTTCATTGAATTTTTCAAATCATGAAGTCGTGATATTTGAAATTTTCTTGACATTTTTCAAGTCCAAAAAGTCATATTTGAATTTTGAAAAATTTTCGAAATTCAATTCCAAGTACAAAAAGTCAGTAGGAATCTGAAAATGTTTCCTAATTCAAAATAGTTCGATAAAATATCTAAACGTCAGCCTTAGGTAAATAGCTGTCTAACAAAATGTCTGATTTTAACTTTCTTGAGAATTTTCAAGTCCTTGAAGTTGAAATTTGCCAAGTCCAAAAATTAATTTGAGCTCTTAATAATTTTCCAAGTCCAAAAAAGTCGGACAAAATGTCTCTGAAATTTTCTAATTACAAAAAGTGAATTTAAATTTCAAACTTTTTTCAAATCCAAAAAAGTCTGAAAAATATCTAAAAGTCGGTAAGTTCAAAAAATTTCACAAAATGTCTAAAAGTCAACGTTAGATAAAAAAACTGCCTGACAATATTTTGATTTGAACTTTTCTTCACATTTTTTAAGTCCATAAAATAAAAATTGTCCAAGTTCAAAAATTCATTTGAATTTTTAAAAAATTTTCAAGTCCAAAAAAGACAAAATTGTCTGAAAGTCAGCATTATCCCTGAAATTTTCCAAGTCCAAGAAATCAAAGCGCCTGACAAAAATTTCGGAAAGTTACCCTGATTTGTAAAATTTTCCAAGTTCAAAAAATCCGAATTGTTTGTCAAACAAAATGTCTAAAAGTCAGGATTATCACTCAAATTTTCAAAATGTCAAAAATTCAATTGAATTTTCAAAAGTTTTCCAAGTCCAAAAAAGTTTGATAAAATGTCTCTGAAATGTTCTAATTACAAAAAGTAAATTATTAACTTCAAACTTTTTTCAAGTCAAAAAAATTCTGATAAAATATCTAAAAGCCAGCTTTAGATAAAATGTGGTCTGATAATATTCTAATTTGAACTTTTCTTAAAATTTTTTAAGCTCATAAAATTAAAATTGTCCAAGTCTAAAAATTCATTTCAATTCTTAAAAATTTTCCAAGGCCAAAAAAGTCTGACAAAATTGTCTGAAAGTCGGCATTATCCCTGGAATTTTCCAAGTCCAAAAAATCAGCGGAAATCTAAAAATTTTTTTAGGTATAAAAAATCTGAAAAAGTGTCTAAAAGTCAGCGAGTTCAAAAAAAATCCACAAAATGTCTAAAAGTCAGCGTTAGGTAAAATCTGTCTGACAAAATGTCTAAAAATCAGCATTAGTTCTAAAATTGTCCAAAGTTCAAAAAATCAATGGAAATTTGAAAATTTTTCCAAGTCCAAAAAAACCTAATAAAATGTCTAAAAGTCTGTTTGACGAAATTTCGTGACGTTTTTTTTGCAGGTTTGTAAATTACAAACTCAAAATTTGAACTAATTTTTAAAAAATTGCCAAGTATAATTCAAAAATTGGATATAGAAGAAATTGAAATTTTTCCGATCTCACACAAGAAAATAAATAATATTTGGTTAATTTTGAATCGATTCTATCATTTCTCGTGTAAAATTTTAATTTTCATTGGGGAAAATGAACTCGTGAATTAATTTGACTTCAGTCTACATGAAGCAATAAATTTTTTTTTAATTTCATCTATCAGATGCAGATCAGATCTCTCCTGGACACAAAAAGGTTAACACGATAAAGACACCATTTTAGACAATTTTTATTGAAACTTTTTCGAAAGAAAAAGAAATTCGCTTCCGGTTGTTTTTAGATTTTGTTACATTTTGTAACTCGTTTCTTTTTTTTTCATCCCAAAGTGCATTCGATTGTACACAATTGAAAAGTAATCATGTTTTTCAAAAATAAATTTCACTTTTTTTTCGAAAAAGTTGTGAAAAATTTTAAAAATCACATGTTTTCATCTTAAATCAAAAAACAAGAAATGTTGATGAAAAATCTCTAGAATGGATACTAATTGTAGAGAAAATGCAACCATATGATCGTAAAAGACCAAGATTTTGCCTAAATACAGTATTGAAGGAATTATTTCACAATTCTTAGTGATTGCAGATTGGCACCTTCAAATTTCGAGAAACTGCAAACCCATTAACACTCTTATGTACTACACATTTCAAGGCGAGAATCTGCAACCAAAACACCTGCACAAAAAAAATGTTGATGATCTGTTTTATTGAGCAAATTTTTTCAAATGTCGATTAAATTAGTGGTAAATTGGTGATAATCAAAATTTACCAAAAGTTGGTAAATTTTATCAAAAATTATTACCTAATTCACTCTCACAAAATGTGTCCACTGTTCATGTTTAAAAATATCAAAAAATACACGAGAAACGAGAAGTTTAGATTCATTTCCCCCTGCCAACCCCTTCCTTTCATACCCAAGCATAAAAAAATTTCACATCGTGAAAAGTAATGAAAAAGTAATGATTTCTATCTTCTCAAAATCCCTCGCCAAAGTAAAAAAAACATCCGTTCAGCTTCTCTATCGATTTCGCATCCACTGTCAAGTTATTAAACCAATCGACGAATGGTATCATTTAAAAAATATATCTCGACGAGTCGATAACGAGGGTAAAATACCTACTACATTAAGTGTTAAACATTACAACATTGATGAATGACTAATTTACCACGGCTGTAATTCCTTTTGGATATTAATTAATATTGAATATTCATTAGCGTCTAACTACGCTGGAAAAAAGATCTAAAAGCAAAGAAACTTTTGATATAAATATAATATTCTTATGCAAATTAAAAACTTTGTAGTCATAAATATCCGGATAGTGTTTTAAATTCTCACTCTCGCCCTATGGGGTCACTTGCCGCTAAAATAAAACACGAGAAATATTTCCAACGAAATGGCTCGTTTTTAGAAATTTGTTTGCAACTTGCCTTCAGTTTAAAAATTTGCTTTTTTTAACAGATGGTAGATATTTTACATTTTTAAGACTTTTTCGATTACCTACTAATTTATGGCGTGTTTTTTTTTCTGCTTCCCCTTCCAGGTACGTCATTTAACCATTTATTTATTCGAAGAAACGGACTTATCAGTGGTGCTGGAAGTGATACTTTTTTTCCCCGTTGGTAATCTAATGATATATATTTTATTTTTTAAACGATTCCGTAATTGGTACGTATAATAATATTATAAGTCAAAGATGTCAAAATACGAACGCAGAAACGAGCGAGAAATGGAAAAGTACGCTTGATTTTCTTCTTGCTGCAGGAATTTTGATAGAGCGGTATCAAGTATCGCTTTTATTACCCCAAAATTCCTGCTCGTAATTGAGCTCGACTCGTAATGTAGCCAATATTTACATTGTTTATTCGCGTGTCAAAGGCCATGTTTATGGAATTCATCGCTATAAGACGAACCAAGTATCCGGGTTATGTACGTATAGACCTACTGCGTGTACATATGGCGAGGAAACGAAATTAAATCTATTTGAAGAAATTTGTTCGGCAAATTCAACCGAAATTCATTTTCATATTGGTGTTTGTTTATGATGTAATATAATTTGACGCCTAAATTATAACGTTTCCTTTTGGTTCAACTAAAACGTAACGATCCACTGTCATGAAGGGTTCACTAATGCAAGTTGAGAACGTTTACTCTAATTTAGTTCGCCCCTTTCAAATGATTTTTGATAGGATTTCATTTTAGATGTATAATTTAACGTCTCAGTGGGTGATTTATTACTTTTTGAATTATGGTAGCTTTAGTTTCTGGGTAAGTTTCACGAAAAAAAAAAAAAATTAATGCGAACAGCACAGCATGGCGAGCGCCTGTTGTGAGCACGCTATAAATTTCTCGGAATTCGTTGACGATGCTAAACGTGCACCGTTTGAAGATGTTAAACGACTACAAATTTCGCTATTGGTTTCTCTGATTTTTAACCCGTAGATGAATCTTTATCGAGGAATAAAGTCTACTTAGAGATAATTAATGCGCGCAGGAAAAAAAAAGGGAGCTGGATGCTAATTGTGTTATGATTTTCGAAGTTTAGTAAAAGGTCTTGGGAATTTGATGAGGATCGTGTTAAGAAGTATCTTTCCTTTTTTTTTTTTTGGCTGCATTTTATTCGAGATATTTCTAAGAAGTTATTTTTCAAGATTCGAATGTTTTGAAGCTTTGAAAGTAATTTATTTTACTTTTTAGCGAGTGTTTTGTTGAAAATTTCGAATATTTTGTCTGGCAATGTGCCGTCTGAAATGAAGATGAGAGTTTATTGATCCTAAGAATTTAAGGAGTTAATTCGTAAAACTCGAAAATATGCTTTTCGAATTTTCAGAATTGAGTTTTTAACGAGCTTTGGAGCTTTGCATACACAGAGTAGCTTGGTTAGAAAGTTGATGGTTTTGAAAATGAAAAAAAAGAAAAAAAAAACGTTGACTGTAAAAATTTCAAAAGTCAAGTCCTCTAGAAGAAAAATAGTAGCAATAGGAGAAAGAAAATTTCAAGCCCTACAATTTTCATCCCCTGCATTTTGTTCGTAGCACCCTTAGTTTGGCCAGAAAATTCATGTTTATGGTAAATTTGCAAAGTCGATGCCATTTTTTTAGTTTTTTTCTTCATTTTAAAAACCATCGAATTTTTGAATTTCCCATAAACATGAATTTTCTGACCGAACCAAGGGTGATGGGGGAAAAATGCAAGGGATGAAAATTTTAGAGATTAAAATTCTCCTTTTTCTGTGACCTAATAATTTTTTCCCAGAGGGCTTATTTTTTGAGATTTTTGCTGCCAAAATTATTCTTCAAATTTCCATTTTAAATGGGTTTTTGGGGTTTTCAACCATTTTCTTAAAATCTCAGCTTATTTCAAATGTTTCAATTTTTTTCAGTTCGAAAATTTTGATCCAAGAATTTGAAATGAATTGAGAATTTTAATAATGACGTGTATAATTTTAAAAACTCAAAAAAAAACTTCAAACTGAAAAAAATTGATTTGGAGAAATTTTGAAAATTAAAAGATGAAAATTTCAAACCATTAAAAATTGAAGTTTGAAATAATAATTGATAATAATTCGATAAAATGAATAAACCCAGAAAATTTGAATAAAAAATAAAAAAATTGAAATAAATTGAGAATAAATTGAATAAAAAATAGAACATTTTAAAGAAATCACAATTTCAGAAAATTAACTTAATGATGAAAAAATTTTAAAAATCTGAAAAAATCGATGTAAAATTAGTAGATTTTTGAAAAAATGAAATATTGAAAATTAGAATTTAAAACTCTGGAACAAAAATTTCAAATTTTCAAAAAAAATCAAAAAAATCAAAAAAATTGAAAATGTGAATAATGAAATTATTTTATTAAAAACTTTAAAAAAACCACTTAAAACTGAAAAATGTTCATAATTTGAGGAAAAATTGAAATTTTAAAGGAAAAAATTTCGACTTTTGAAAAAAATGAGAAATCGAAGATCAGGATTTAAATCTCTAGAATAAAACTTCAAACGTTGAAAAAAATTGAAAAATTGAAATGAATTGAAAATTTGAAGATAAATACAAAATTCGGAAAAAGTCATTAAAACCCAAAATGAAAAAAATCCGAAAAATAATGTAACCGGAAAATTTTTTTAATTAAAAAAATGAAAATTGGGACACAAAAATTTCAAATTTTGAAGGAAGTTGAAAAATTTGAGAACTGGAAATTTGAAAATGTAATTCATTTGAAAATACCTGAGTAATAATTTAAGAAATTCAAAGCTTGAAGATTTGGAAAAAAATCAAAATTTGAAAATGGGAAAGAATCCTAAGAGGGTTGAAAATTTGCTCGAACGATTTTGATGTGTAAAATTGTTTACACAAAATTATTTTGATTCGCATTTTTTCATTTTATTCATTTTGTAACCGAATTGATAGTTTTTTCCATTGACTTCGAGCATTGAAATTATTGACTTTGCACGTTTCTTATAAACATAAATTTTCTTGCCAAACCAAGGGTGCTACAAAAAAAATGCAGGGGATGAAAATTGTGGAGCTTAAAATTTTCTCTCTATGATTTATTGTGAGATTTTGGCTGTCAAAGTGGGCCTTGTTTTTGAGATGTTTGAAGTCGAGTTGTTTCATTTTTACAATCAACAACTTCATAAATTTTACATGAACATGAATTTTCTGGCCAAACTAAGGATGCTCCAAAAAAAAAAAGCAAAGGATAAAAATTGTAGAGCTTGAAAATTTCTTTCTCCCAAGTGCTATAATTTTTTTCCCAAGGGGCTTAGTTTTCCAGATTTTTGCAGTCACAAAGTTTTTCTTTTTGAATAGGTACCTTAAGATTTGAAGGGTAAAATTATTCAGAACGTCGTAACTCCTCTGCTATTACCGATAGATGAAATTTTTCAGATACTTTTTTGTAGAACTATTCAAGCTCTAAAAAATAAATCATATTCATGTTTTGCCTAACTCTAAAATTGAAGGTGCTATGATAGTTTGAAAACTTGTAGGCTTTATAACTCCTTCAATTCACGTTTTTGATAAAAATTGTAAGATATCTTTTTGATAGAACTTTTTATAAGCAACAAAATAAGTCATATACATTTTTTGTCTAACTGCAAAATTGAAGAAGCTACGAAGCTTCAAAATGTAGCTTCGCAGCATTTCAATTTTGAATACTGAAAAAATAACCAAATGACCAATTTTGTAGAATTTTCAATGCTCAGTAAACTGAGAAATGTATTTATCTTGCCTAAAATGAAAATTGAAGGCGCTACGAAACATTAACATTTTCAAAGTTTCATAGCTCCTTCAATTTTGAAGGTAGTCAAAATCTCAAAAAATTAAATCAATGGGAAATTTTATTTTATACAAAATAGGTTGAACGAATTTTACCTATCTATCACATTTCTGAGTAAAAGAGAGTTGAAAAAGGTTAAAAATCAACATTTTCGAGTTATTGGATTTACTCCTTCAATTCTTAGGATAGGCAAATCTTCATGTATCTGTTTAGTTAGGTTTGCTTTATTGCCAGGCAAAACGCACACGAAGAATTCCAAATGGAACACTGATTATTACGAAAGAGAATGATTTCGTGTCGATGGTATTCATCGATTCTGCATACACGAAGAAGAGAAAGAAATTAAAACGACGAAAAAATGAAAACAAATGAAAAAAACGTCGTAAAATTTCACGATCCTTTGATAATTATGCAGTATTATTGCTGCCTTGTTGATTTCATGAACTTTCATCTCTGGTGTAAACCTCATTAAAGGTATTCGTAAAGTTTTGATGCATAGTGATATCACAAGTTCATTTCGCCTTTCAACCACAAAACATATTTTTACGGCCGGGAAGAACTTTCTTAGGAATTGAGATAACTATCGTTCAAACTTGAATATAATTTGTATTGCGGTGCAGATGTTAGTTCTGTCATAGATTCGGTAAAGATACGAGTAAATTGAATTTGATGTTTTCGCCGAGTTACACGGTGGCGATGATTTGAATTTTGCGCAAAATGACAGCAAATGAAACTTTAATTTGGGATATTGACATGATAATGAATTTCGAGAAAACAATTATTTCCAAATCAGGTTATGAGATTTTGGTGTGTTTTTTTTTCTCGTGAGAAGAGTGAAAGGGATTAGTACGAATAACATTTGAACATTTTTTTCTCAACTTGGGAAATTTTTGTGGGATTTCTTCTTGGAAGAGGGAGAGGGGCGGAGAGGAATTTGAATTTTATCAATTGAAAAAAAAATCATTTCTAAAAGGATTTGTACGAATAATGTTTGAACATTTTTTTCTCAACTTGGGAAATTTTTGTGGGATTTTTTCGTGTAAGAGGTAGAAGGAGGGAGGGGAACTTGAATTTTATCAATGAAAAAAAAAAAATTTAAAAACGATCGAAAATTTTATCAATTTTACAACTCGAATCCTCCTTACAAAACAAACTTTGACCCATTTTCTTTGACTCCACCAAATACCTACAAATTATTACAACGCGAAGCCTCCAGCCTTATTTCACATTTTCAAACCTCTCTCCCTTCTCCCCCGTTCCTCAACCGCTCGCAAACGAATAATTCAATTTAAAAACTGCCATATTCGTATGATTCTGTTAGTCGAGCTTTACATTCCAGGGAAATTTTTCGAGCCCGTTGGTAAAAATCTATCGCAGAAATTGAAGACAATTTGCAAAGTGTTTGCAGGTAATTACGCTACCTTTTGGCGCATATCCAAGTTAATAAAATGTAAATGGCGCCATATGCCGAATGCTTTCGATGACGGTATTCTCTGCATTCGTATCGATGGCTTAAAAAGCAAAACTTTGCCTATCTAGGTGTGTTTCGTCGATATTATAGGAGTGGTTTTGAACAAAAACGTACTCCCGAGAGAATTTCGTATCTAATTTAGATTTAGATACGTACTGTTCGAAATCCGCCAAATGAACAATGCCCTATGCGATGAAAATATTAAAAAATACCTTCGCAGTTGTAAGTTTGTTATGTGAAATTATACATTTGTAATTAATTTTACCATATAAGTTCGAGGAAGTAGTGAAAAATGATATTTCGGCGATAGTTTCGAATTTTACTCGAATGGAGAGGGGAGGAATACAGAAAGGGGATTTTTTCTAACGATATGAAATCACTCGGCATATATTTTTAGAAATACTTAAACTTTAAAATTTCTCAATTACCTTCTCGAAAATATTTTTATAAACATTAGGAAAAAAATAAATTACTTATTTCATTCTAAAACTCGATACGTAGGTAATAAATTTTGATCTTTGAAAATTTTTAATTGGCATTTTGCACCAAGTTTTCTTCAATCAACAACTTTTTCGCTCTTCGAATTATGGGATTTTGACATTTGCTTAAAAATTAGCATGATTCGAATTAAGTAATTAGGTAAATTAAGAAAGTACTAGCAATGCAAATTATCACGACAACGATACAACTTCTACTTTTATTGACTAAAGGGTACCTTTTTTTCGAGCTTTTTTTTCAAAATGTGGCATATAATTAAAAGACAAGATGTGAAGTTTTTCGTAATTAAAAATTATAATCCGAGGGTGTTTTTAATTTAATAATAAACCTGGAACAGAAATTTTTTTAATTAAGAGAAAAGAATTATTGACTTTGGATAATTTTAAACTGTACGCTGTGTAAACAAATTATGAAATTAATACGTCAATGAGAAAGTTATACGAATCAAAATTTTCCATTTTATTTTTTTCAATCTTCGATTTCCTACGTCGCAATTTTTTCCCCATCCGCGTGCTTTTTTATTTTTACTCGGATCTGTATTCGTTTTGGGTTGTTTTTGAAGTTGGGAATTTATGGCGATAATAATAAAGCATACATAAGTAATTATAATTCTACTCATTAAATGAGAATATTCGTCGGATGAAAATCTAAATTTTATACTTTGAGGTTGGCACTCGAAAAGTGCTAAATAATGAATTTAAAATACGTGTTAACTACTCGGCGAAAGGTTTAAAAGCGTGAAATTAAAACACAAATTAATGGGCATTCAAAAAAACATTCCGCCAAAGCTGCACAGTGCAGTACAAAGTAAAGTAATTTTATCGTTCGAAATACTAAATTACTTAGAATCAAAATGGAAAAAGCAAAGTTCTTTATGTGTAGGTATGTCTAGGTAGCCAACTAGCATACCTATTTATTCGCACATTTCATTTTAACCCTAATTCAACTTCGTTACAACAATAGTTATAACTAAAACAAACTGGAAATCTCGAGGGCAACCAGTCTTGTGGTTACGCAGACTACCACGCTTACGTCATTTGTTCAGCTTGGGCAATTTTTCAAATACACTGGTATAGCTCGGTACCTGCTATTTTATATCGATATTACTCCACCGAATATTTATTTATATTGAAAATGGATGTATAAAAATTTAATATTTCAATACGAATGATAAAAAGTACAAACTGTCATAGAATCTCGACACCATCGCAACAAAGTTTTCCTATATACAACGTCAAACAAACCTAAAATGTTGAAAATGATAAAAAAATATCCCAAGATGAATGATGAAAATATATTCCTCGTAAAGAAGACGAAACTCTATATCAACATTGGAAAATTTAGATTCATGAAGCTTATAAGAAGGAATACTCGTACTATTTATCTGGCATGAAGAATATCAATTTATGAGGTTTTCTCTCTTTATTTATCTTTGGTAGTCATCTAACGTTAATTGCGCGCTATCTAAGAAAGATTTTCTTTCTACCACGGATTTCAAAAATACAAAGGAACCTTAAAATATCGAATTTCCTTTTTTTTTTTTTCTATATTTTTACGAGTTCGCGAGGGCAATCTCTCTCCTTTTTAATTTTCCCCATTTGTTGGCCTCGTTCCAATTCCCACACACATATACTTCTATTTTGCTATTTTCTCCGTCTCGGTTTTCCCGCTGTAGAGGAAAAAAAAAAAAGAAGTTAGAAGCCATTATTGAACGGCTCGATTTTCTGCTTAGTGCTGCTGTGCTGTAAAAAAAATAAAAATAAAAAAAATTACAACTGAAAATGAACTTTTGTAAAATCTTGTCACTTGCAGCATTCTTACAAAATGAACAAATGTTCGAGATGGACAATTGTTCTACTTTATGCTTTGTTGATAATCTTACAAGTCGATATAAATGGATTAATGATGTGGTGATTTATGATGGCTATAAAATAACCTACGTACCTTTTTCATCGATGGTTTTTTGATCCCTTTCTTTTTCAAGACGAATTCCAATCTAACTATTGTCCAATCGGATTTGACACGTGGATTCGAACTCGATTGAACATCCATTATTTCGAATAGAAATTTAAATTATTTCTATGATTATGATCTTGTTCTCAAATTAAGTATAGGTACCTACGTTTCTCAACATAGAAAAAAAATATCGAAAAAGAAAAAAAAAAATACCGGATGTTTCCTCTCTATTTCCTGTATTGGTCCAATTTGCGAAAAAAAAAATCAATAACTACCCCGGAACATGCGACGTTCTACAGTTTGCGAAAAATTACCTAATTTGGGGCACATTAACAACCGATTATCAACTCCTTTGTGCAAATTTATTCATACCGTATCGAATTTTTTTCAACGGAAATGTTTTGTTATTGATTTCATAACGCGGTAACAATGTTTCAAGAGCAAAGTTCTTTGTACAATTTACATGTATATTGTGTATTTTCTTTTTGGTACTGTTGATTTTTGCGCTTTATATCAGGTTAAAATCAATTCTAAAGAAAAGGAAATACGTTTTGAGGCGGTTTTCGTTCGTTTTTTTTTGTGTGGAAAACAAAATTGAAATATTCGATAAATAATATGATTTCCTAAAGTTTCTTACGGTGCTTATTTTTTAACATCTTGATTTTAACCTTTTTGCGAGAATTCTCGGCTGCGTTAGGTCAGAGTCATCGATTTCAAAAAAATTCAATTGAAAGCATTGGCTCACCATGCGTTAGATTTCATGTTACCAAAAGTGAAACGTATCAAAAATGTTGCGTTCCCTTTCCATGTCAAATACAGCAGTTTTCTCAAAGAAAATATTTCTTTTATCGAAAATATGTACTGGGTAGTCGTATTGGGCTTGTGTGAATGACGAATGTTTCGCTGATGGGGTTGTGTATTGGCAGAAGTACCTGTGTAGGTACATTTGTAGAAGGGTGTATGATTTGATTATGTGGGAATAGATTAATTTGGGTTGCGAAGAGATGGGTTTTTATTTTGTTTGATATTGTAGTAGACTTATGGTTCGTAATTATGCTGTATGACCAAATTGAACTTTTTAGGGAGGTATATTTTTCGAATTTGTATGGAGGCGTTGTTAAAATTATTCGATAATGTTCATTATTAGAATATGCAGTTCTGCGCCAGGAGCAAAATTTTCAAAATAGTTGCTCATTTGTGGCTCTGAATTTGTTATGAGGCATTTCCAGGAGGGATTATTTGAGTGCTGATAATTAATGAAATATGAAATTCTGCGCCGGGGGCTATTTTTTTGAGCAATTGAATGGCTGGCTAGAAAAAAGGGGTTTTGCTAAAGTATGTGGCTTTCTCTATAGTCCAGGAAAATTAGACATTTTGATCGGATAAATTTAGAGAAAAAATTTTTTTTCATGAAGTTACCAGGAATGATGTCCTTCTTAACATATAAAAAATCTAGGGACATCTAACCAGGGCTTTTCCCCCAAAATTCACATTTTTGGCCCTCAAAAGTTGTTTTTTGCGTTTATCTTTGTTTATAATCAAGCTACACAAAAATATTTCAGATAAAAAATGTGTAGAATTGAATTTCTCATAAAAAAGGTTATTACTAATTTTTCGGTATCATCAATAGAAAGCTCACAAAGTGCTTTCGAAAGTTTTGCATAGGACTAATACTGTGAAGTGCAAAAAAATTATAAAACGAAATCGAAAAAATTGCTACGAAATATTTTTTTGATTTATTTAGTAGAAAAAGTCGTGTACTTCATTACATATGAAAATTTATTTCTGTTTGAACCCCCTAAGTGGATTTTTTGGCGCCTCACCCCCTCAAAATACAGCTTTTCACGTTTATCTTTGTTTCTAATCAAGCTACAGAAATATGTTATGAACAAAAAATATGAAGAATTAAATTTCCAACAAAAAAATCCATCATCAGTTTTTTGGTAGCGGTGATAGAAACCTCACAAAGTATTTTTGAAGTTGGCTTATGGAACCAAGTGACCAAGCTTGATCGATTGAAACTCACACGCGACTGGTTTTTATCACTCCTATGTTTTTTGGCTTTTTGCAGACCATGATGCTTCTACTTTCGTGTGAGAATGTATGGGTTCCCTGAAAACAGTTTCCTACCTGTGCTGCAGGGTGACCCGCATTTATAAGGTCAATGATTATGAAAATAAAATGAAAAAAACATTTTGACTGCAAAAATCTCGAAAACTAAACTCCTCAGAAAAAAACTAATAGCTCTTAGCAGAAAGAGAATTTCAAGCTCTACAATTTTCATCCCTTGCATTTTTATCGTAGCACCCTTAGTTTGGCCAGAAAATCCATGTTTATGGTAGGTAAATTTAGAAAGTCTGTGCAATTTTTTCAGTTTTTTATTCATTTTCAAAATCACCGACTTTTTAAATTTCCCATAAACATGGATTTTCTGGCCAAACTAAGGGTGCTACGAAAAAAATGCAAGGGATGAAAATTATAGAGCTTAAAATTTTCTTTCTGCAATGAACTAATAGTTTTTTTCTGGGGAGCTTAGTTTTCGAGGTTTTTGCAGTCAAATTTTTTTTTCAATTTTCAAAATTATCAATTTTAGAAATGGATCACCATTTTAAGACCTAACTAAGGGTCCTACGAAAAAAATGTTAAGAATCAAAATTGTAGGGCTTAAAATTCTCTTTCAGAAGTAGCAATTAGTTTTTTTCTACGAGACTTGGTTTTCAAGATTTTTGCGAGCAATATTGTTTTGTTTTTGTTTTTTTTTGCAAAACTTCAAACG
>FIZU01033113.1:0-18989 GCA_900064475.1 Pseudococcus longispinus
ATTTTTTCCACTCTGTATACTTTGACGAGTGTTTTTGCGCCACCCGTTCACTTTTCGAAAAAAATGAATATAACCTTTTTTGTTGCTAATTTTATATGCTTCAATTTTAGTTATGTCTATTTTTTCGTTTTCACGCATATTTACAGAGTTACGGGCAAAAAATCACGAGGGGGTCTCTTTGGGTCCACATTTGGGGGACTTTTTAGTGGTTATTTAGGACGTCGAAAGGAACATTTTAAAACCAAAAAATTATTGGTGATCCAAAATGCAATTTCATTTCTTATTTCACCGAACGCTTACTAGTTTGTGTTCCACACGAAGGTACTGTAGCTGAGGATGTAGTAGCTGCTAATCTGGACAGGATCGATCTCTCCGACATTTGTAATCTTTGGGCTACTGGTGGAATTCGAGCCAATGTGGCAGGTAATCTACTCACATCTGATTTCATATCAGATAACAATTCCTCTAATTGGTTCAACACCTGGAGAAAAATATTCATTAGTCGAAAATTCAACACCTTCGATGATTAAAATCACACCGCTGGTACCTTATGCAAAACAGCATTTGCCGGCTTGTTACCAGCCAAGCTTTCTTTAGATAGATGTTGATGAGATTCAGCCAAACATTCGACTTCGGCGAAACGAGCATTTAAAGACATGGCTGGATGATTAGGATCTTGCGTAAGATTCAAATAAGCTGCTCGACGAAGTTGTTCTTCGATAACTAAGGCTTGCTCGAGAAGCTGTAGGTAAAACGAAGTTAGTAATTGAACGATTAAAGATCGTCTGAGAGTTGAGACTAAACAATTAATACTTTGAATCGACGAGCTAAAAATTTATTCTTAATTTCCAAGAAATTTCCTTTTCCTATATCCATTTTGAAAGGCTCGTTTATAATATTGAACCTGAGGTCATTTTGGATATCTTGCCAACGTCCATACCCATGGGTTACAATTCCGGCCAAAAGCCAAAAATCGTGTCTGTATAGAAACGAGTAATTAATTCGAATCGATGGGATAATTAGCGCAAGATAAACCGCATTTTGCTAACCGTCTGTGCCATATTTCATATTCACGACCAGGCACCGCAGCCTTCTCTTCGTTGATCCATAACGTGTGCAGTTCGGTGAACCCACCGTCGGCGATATTGAACATGAAAGTCCTTTTCACTTTTTCGTCTTCGCTTCCGATACCGGCGGCGACTTTCACCTTTTCCAACATTTTCCTCGTTTCTTCGTCTTCTTCTTGTTTTATTTTTTCAGCAATGGGATCCTAAATCGGAAAAAATCATAAATAGATTGTTCGGAAATTTAAAAAAATTCGCAAAGCAAACCGTACTTTTTTCTCTTCGGCTGGCTCTTCTTTGACAGTTTTAACTGGAGATCCGTTTTCGGCGCTTTTTTCTTCTTTATTTTCTTCTGCTGGTGTTTCGGGTTTTTTAGTCTCGTCTTCTGCTTCTTTGTCAGGTTTCGTTTCGTCGGATTCGACTTTTACTTCGTTTTCTGCGTCTTTCTTTTCGGGGCTTTTTTCTTCGGTGCTCTCGTCCTGCGTAAAAATCGTCGATATAGAAGAAAATTGAACTAAAAAACGATATTTTACGAGAAATCAAGTATACTTTTTTAGGTTCTTCTTCTGGCTTCACTTCTGTGGATGATTTCGCTTCGGTATTTTCAGATTCTGCGGGCTTTGGCTCGGTATCTTTCTCCTTCTCCTTCTCTTTCTCTTTTTCCTTTTCCTTTTCCTGTTCTTTTTCGGTACTTTCTTCTTTTTCGTCTTTTTTCTCAGGAGTTTCCTTTAAAATTGATTGGAAAATTATTTAAAATGTTTGAAAATTTCCGCGGCTGGTAGAAGTAATCAACTTACGTCTTTGGTCTTTTTATCATCTTTACTATCTTTGTTCGATTCTTTCTTATCTTCAGTGGTTGAAGTATTAACAGACTGAGTGCTACCGTCGGTAATGGCTGGTTTGTTCTCACCAACGGCCGGTTTAGTTTCACCAGGTGGCAATTCATTTTTCACCGGATCTATTGGTTTGCGAATCAATTCAGGAACACTGTAGTAGCCGTTTATATGCTCGAATTCTTTGACCTAAAATGAAAAACAATTTAATAATAATTCGCTGTCAAGAAACACTCGAAATGTTTCAAATACCAACTTTTTTTCTAATCAGAGACATGACTCCAATCCTCGTCAATACATGCTGTCTGCTTAACCCTTCTCTTGGAACACCATCGGCGAATGTTTCCGCATTATCAGCTCCAGGTTCACATAGATGTCTCATAAACAATGAAACGTAAGCTTTGAAGTTCTTTTCGGATTTTCCTCGTAAATCTCGAACTAGCCTGAATTTTTTCATTAAAAAAATGATTAAACCACGATAAAACTTGGTTTTTGGAATTATTATGGTAAACTTACCATTGAGATTTGAATGAGTCTTGAGGAGGCATACCAAATCTCATAATAGCATTGAGGAAAGCTTTGCGTTGTCTGGCGTTAAATCCGAGCACCTATAATTGAACAAACAGCAGATTAATAAATCGATCCAATCTTCAAGCGGATATATAGGTACATAGATATGTCTTTTTGAAATTCATAAGTTTTCAAACGTGCTTTTGCTCATTGAATTTTTCAAATCCACAAAATCGTTATATTTAAAATTTTCTTGGAATTTTCCAAGTTCAAAAAGTCATTTGAATTTTGAAAAATTTTTCAAGGCCAAAAAAGTCTAAAAAAATATCTAAAAGTGATCGTAACGGATTTTTGTGATTGAATTTCATGATGAAATTTTCAATTCCGTCACGAAATTTCGTCACGGAATTTCGTGACGGAACGGTCTTCCGCGAGATCACTCCTCAGAGCAAAAACATACCCTATGTTAGAAATCAAAATATTGTCATTCATCTTTTTCAACGTTTTTTGACATTTTTTTCACATTATTGTAATTCTTTTGTTTTTTTTCAAATTTTGAACAGAAAAATCAAAATTTTGTCATTTATTTTTTCCACATTTTTGTATTTTTTCCCCCAAATTTTGAACAGAAAAAATCAAAATTTTTTTGTGATTCATCTTTTACAACTTTTTTTGACATTTTCCCACATTTTTTTGCTTTTTTCCAAATTTTGAACTGAAAAAATCAAAATTTTGTCATTTATCTTTTTCAACTTTTTTTGGCATTCTTTTCCACATTTTTGTAATTTTTTTGTTATTTTTTTCAAATTTTGAACAGAAAAAATTAAAATTTTGTCATTTTTAAACCATTTTTTTCAACTTTTTTTGACATTTTTTTCACATTTTTGTAATTTTTTGATATTTTTTTTTTCAAATTTCGAACAGAAAAAAATCAAACTTTTGTCAGTTATAAAACTTTTTTTCACATTTTTGTATTTTTTTTTTGCTTTTTTTCAAATTTAGAACAGAAAAAAATCAAAATTTTGTCATTTATCATTTTCAACTTTTTTTGACATTTTTATAATTTTTTTGATTATTTTTTAAAATTTTGAACAGAAAAAATCAAAATTTTGTCATTTATTTTTTTCAACTTCTTTTGATATTTTTTCCACTTTTTTGTATTTTTTTTGTTTATTTTCAAATCTTGAACAGAAAAAATTAAAATTTTGTCATTTTTGAACCATTTTTTTTCAACTTTTTTTGACATTTTTGTAATTTTTTTGATTTTTTTTCAAATGTTGAACAGAAAATGATTTTGCTGATTTAAATTTTTTTTTCAAATTCCAAAAAACTTTGACATAATATCAATGAAAATCTGAAAAATTTTCCAAATTTAAAGAAGCCTGACATAGTGTTTAAAAGTCAATGGAAATCTAAAAAAATTTTCAAGTCCAAAAAAGTCTGACAAAATGTCTAAAAGTCAGCATTATCTGTAAAAATTTTCCAAGTTCAAAAATTAAGTTGAAATCTGAAAATTTCTTCAAGTCCAAAAAAGTCTAACATTATGTCTAAAAGTCAGCGTCGCGGAATTTCGTTACACAATTTCGTCGGTCTTCCGCGAAATCACTCCTCAGAGCAAAAGCATATCCTATGCTAATATCTGAAAAAAATCTGAATTGTTCGAAAAAATGTCTAAAAGTGAGTACTATCTATGGATTTTTCCAAATTCAAAAAGTCAACTGAAATCTGAAAATTTTTCTAAGTTCAAAAATATCTGACAAAATTTCTAGGAAAAATCTAAATTGTCTGACAAAATGTCTAAAAGTCATCGTCAAGGAATTTCGTGACGGTTTTTCCGGACACGAAAAATGGACAACTAAAATGGATAATTAAAATGATCAATTAAAATGGACAAAATTTCAGGATTGACCCCAGCCATAAGACATATCCATGTGAAAATTGAAAATGGCGAAGTTTTCATAACGAAATCACTCATTTACTTCGATATTTCCACCGACACGAGCCAACAAAGGAGGCAGTGGTCTGTCTTTTTCTTCTTTTCGTTCCAATTTACGTTTACCACGTCTTCCAGTTTCTCCTGCAAATCGAAGGTTCAGATTAAAACGTCATAAACATCGAATAAAAACCAGAGAAAAATCACATACCGTCTTTCTCATCGAAATCGTCATCTTCTTTATCGTCATCTGCACAAAAAACATCATAAATGTTACAACCAATATAAAATACCTCGAATATGAAGTATAAATAACGATATGAAAATACCAGAAGGTGCAGAAAAGTCGGAATTGTAATCGGAGAGATTTTCTTGCCAAGTTGTATCGTCAGGTCTGTCGACAATACCGCCATCGTTGTAATTAACCTGCTTCCGGACACGTTTTCCTTTACCCAAAGTTCTAGAAATATCTTCTTGTTGTTGTTCGTAATGATGTCGAAGTAATTTAACCCAATAAGCCGGATCGGTATTTTCTGCTTCTTGTTTGATAACTTCGGTGCCGACTTCTTCCTCCTGAAAAATATTCGTAATTAAAATTTGACGCTAAATCGCAGTGAAATGTGAAATTTTGAAGATGCTCACTTCTTCTTCTTCTTTCGTGACGTAACTAGCCACTTTGAACGAAGAGAGATATTCGTTGGACCAGTTTTCTTTTTGTTCGATACCCATTTTTGTTCTATCTAATAAATCGTCGACTGCTTTATCATCGTAATGAATGGCTTCGTCTTCTTTACCCTGAATCAAGTCAAAATGCATCGTCAAGTGTGAATTTTAGGACTAGTTTTCAAGTCGATAATAAATATTACCTCTTCTTCTTTGAATAATTCTTCGGTACCGAATCTTAAAATATCATCTAACTCTTGTTTGGTGAAATTAGTCTGTTTGCTTCCCATACCCGGTCGAACGACCAAATGTGTCAACATCATCTTACGTTTTGCAACTTGCGTTACTCTTTCTTCGACCGAACTTCGAGTTACGAATCGGTAAATCATTACCTAGGTCAAAAAAATCGATATATCAACACATTCGAACAAAAACCTCATCACACGATTACTCACTTTGTTCGCTTGACCGATACGATGAGCACGAGAGAAAGCTTGGATATCATTGTGAGGATTCCAATCGGAATCGTAAATAATTACAGTATCAGCGGTAGCTAAATTAATACCGAGACCACCAGCTCTGTGAATTTTTAAAACCAGATTATCAAACTGCTATAAAAAATTTACACCGTAATTGTTTTCAAATCAACCTCGTGGAAAGTAGGAAAACGAATTGTTGGGCACCGGGAGCATTGAACCTATCGATAGCCTCTTGACGTAAAGTACCGGTAATAGAACCGTCGATTCTTTCATATTTGTAGCCTTCGCCTTCGAGAAAATCTTCCAAAATATCCAACATCTTGGTCATTTGAGAAAAGATCAATACTCTGAAAAAATCGATTTCGTGAGAGAATATTTTACCCAAAGATAGAGAAATTATTCGATAATTCAAACCTGTGTCCAGAGTCGCGTAATTTCCTTAGCATTTTCGCCAATAGAATTAATTTTCCGGACGCTTTAATCAAAGCTTGAATTTCGTAGCTGCCATTAGGACCCGAAGGAGCTTCTTGAGCAGCGGCAGGAAACAGGTATGGATGATTGCAACATTTTTTCAAATCCATCATTATGTTTAATAAAGAAACCTGTTGTCCGCCTCCTTTCGGATTCAAAGCTTCGTAGTTACGAGTGAGAATATATTTATAATATTTTTTCTGCATAGGAGATAATTCTACTCGAACGATAAATTCTGATTTCGATGGCATGTTCTGAAAAGTAATTTCAAATTAATATTAAACGTTGGTTGAGATTTAAAAAGAGAGATCTCCGAATATGCTTCACCTTCAACACATCGGCTTTCAATCTTCGCAACATGTGAGGTCCCAGCATTTCATGCAACCTTTTAACTTGCTCTTCTTTCGAAATATCGGCGAATTCATTTTGAAAGGCCGACAGATCGTTGAATTTCTCCGGAGTCAAGAAATTCAACAAATGGAACAATTCCTCGAGATTATTCTGCAGCGGTGTACCGGTAAGTAGCAGTTTATTGGCGATATTATACTGAGCCAGCAGTCTGAAAAACTATCGAGAAATCTCACAATGTAAAATTACCAATCAACAGAATAAAATTTCGTAATATTGAACATCATACTTTGGACTGATTGCTTTTGAGACGATGGGCTTCATCTACGACCAAAACAGCCCATTCGATAGATCCTAATAAAGACGAATCAATAGATATGAGCTCGTAACTCGTCAACAAGACGTGAAACTTGAAATTGGTGGTTTTCATTTTAGAAGCTTTGCCAGCATTCATTCGAACAGCGCCTTCTTCGAATGATAATTCGTGTTCTCTAATAACAGCTCGGCTGTCCTTGTCTCCAACGTACGTAACGACGTAGAAATCAGGTGCCCAAGTTTCAAATTCTCGTTCCCAGTTGATAATTGTAGATAATGGTGCGCTAACCTGCGTTTCGAATTAGAAAAAAATAGTACAATTTCGAAAATAAATTAAAAATATTGCAGAACAACGAACTTACCAAAAAAGGTCCTTTGCAATGACCCTCTTTGAATAAAGAATACAAGAAGGTAATCGTTTGAATAGTTTTACCCAGACCCATCTCATCAGCCAAAATCGTATCGATTCCTTGACCCCACGAATATCGCAACCAATTCAATCCTTCTAATTGATAAGGATGTAATGCCATTCCAGTTTCTCCGATGAAATCGGGCTGCTTGTCGTATTTTCGTTTCAAATCAGTAGATGGTTTTTCGGGCGGTGGATTGAATCGTTTACTAAATATGGAAAATAATTCATCAATCCGTTGAAAATGAGTATGAAATTATTTAACAGTAATATCCTACTCACAATACTGACTTTTGTTCGCCGTCGTTGTCGAGACTATCTTTCGATTTCTTTTTGCTTTTGCCTTTTTTGTATTTTTTCGACGGATCCATCGAAGCACGTAAATCCTAAAATAGAATATTAGTCAATAAAATTCTCGATATTTATATACGTTTCGATAGAAAAGTATTTACCCAATAATATTCAATAGCTTTTTTGAAATTGGGAATATCTTTAGTTTCCTCTTCCCATGTAGCTTGATCGTAAGGTAAATCTCGCCATTTAACTAAATACGTAGTTCTACCGTCTTTAAAAGTACGATGATTGATGATTCTGTGAATCATTAGCCACTCTGGTTTCACCCCATATCTGAAAAAAAAAAAAATAGAAATGAATATTTGGTTTATTGAATAAGTAAAAAACCAAAGATACGATATTTACTTGTAATATTTTTCATCCAAAGCTATTTCATTTCCTTTGTCGTCTTTCACCTGTTTCAGGCAACCATCATCGATAGGTTCTTCGATTAGCGGTGGTTCGTCCATATCGTATTTACGTACATAACTTCTCATCAAAACTGGATGGAATACTTCGAGCTGTCGAAAAAATCCAAACGTTTAATGAAAATTCTATCTATTCTACAGTCCAACTGGGAAAAAGTGTTCATTGGGTTGATTTTTTTGCGGCACAAAAAATTCAGTTGACTTTTTATAGGTATATGTCCAACATTGCAGAAAATACGTATTTCGGATTTTCACAGCGGCACAATGGGGGGGTTGGAGCCTAAAAACCTTTAATTTTTAAAATGGCTCTGGCCCCAAAAATTTTAATACAGCTTGGTGAAAAAAAAATCTGAAAGAAATGAATTTGGGGCCCTAAATTGAATCGATTTTTGGATATTAGCGAAAAGTTACAGTACGACCTATTGAAATGAATTGAAATTTCGCTAAAAATTCAAATATCACGGCCAAACTATTTTTCGAGCAATTTTTGAAAATTTGGAGTACTAAAATGAGTCAATTTTTGAATATTATTGAAAAATTACCGTGTGACATATTAAAATAGGTTGAAATTTTGCCGGAAATTCAAAAATCGCGATCAAAAATTTTTTCAAGCAACTTTTGAGAATTTGAAGCCCTAAAATAAATCGATTTTTGAATATTATCGAAATAGTATCGCACCGTGTGATCTATTAAAATGGATTAAAATTTCGTCAAAAATTCAAAAATCACCATCAACATTTCTTTCGAGCAATTTTTGAGAATTTTTTCTTTCGAACTCGGCAAATTTCAGAAATTCTTGAATTTTTGAACTTAGAAAACGTTATGTTGTTTCACAATTCGAATTTTAGATTTTTCATCCGGTTTGATAACATTTTTTTATCCAATTTTTCAATGTTTTGTTTGACAATTGAAAAATATTAATTTTATTTAAAAATCTAACAATTACCTAGCATTGTCATCATTAATTTTTTTTTTGGTCTTGGAACAAATTTTACCAATATTTTCAAATGACTTTTTGTACTTGGAAAAAAATTGAAAAAATCGACTATTTGGACTTGAAATAAATTTCAGATATTCGGTATACTATGTTTTCTGGCTGGAGGTTATAAAATGGATTTATTTTAGGGCTTCAAATTCTTGAAAATTGTTCGAATAAATTTTTGATCGTGATTTTTGAATTTTTGACGAAATTTCAGTCAATTTTAATAGGTCACACAGTAATTTTTCAATAATTTCCAAAAATTGACTCATTTTAGGGCTCCAAATTTTCAAAAATTGTTCGAAAAAAATTTTGGTCGTAATTTTTGAATTTCTGGCAAAATTTCAACCCATTTTAATAGGTCACACGGTAATTTTTCAATAATTTCCAAAAATTGATTAATTTCAGAGCTCCAAATTTTTAAAAATTGCTCGAAAAAAATTTTGGCCATGATTTTTGAATTTCTGGCAAAATTTCAACCCATTGTAATAGGTTGCACAGTAATTTTTTACTAATATCCAAAAATCGATACAATTTAGAGTCCCAAATTCTCAAAAAAATGCTCCAAAAAAAATTTGGTCGTGATTTTTGAAATTCTGGCAAAATTTTAACCCATTTTGATAGGTCGCAACGTAACTTTTGAAAAGTTTTATGAGAGTTCATTTTTACTTGAATGTAGAGGGAGGGTCAACTTTGAAATTCAACTACGCCCTATTGCGCCGACCGTTTTTCATAAACTTTGGCTTAATGGGTGCGAAATGAACCTATTTATGTTTCAGATGTATTTTTTTTGGGGCCGCCGATGGTATGGCGCAAATGCAGTCATTTTTGTATAAAAAATAGCCAAATTTGTCTAAAAGTCGCATTCGAGGGGCACTAGCGCCCCATTGTACCACTGGCCACGTGAAGTAAACATATATTCGGAATGAGGGAAGTGTCCGCCACCAAGCTGTAAAAATTTTTTTTGGCCGGAGCCATTTCGAAAATTGGGGCTTTTTAGGCTCCAGCCTCCCCCCCCCCCATTGTAACACTGTGAAAATCCGAAATGCGTATTTTCTGCAATGTAGGACCTACACCTATAAAAAGGTGACCGAATTTTTTGGGCCGCGAAAAAGTCAACCGAAATTGATTTCTAGAGCACTTTTTCCTCCTTGGACTATAGACTGAACTTATTTCTCATCACATGAAATCAGATACAGACTTGTAACTCAGATATCCATTCGCAATCCCAGTGAGATTTCTCATGCCATTTGACAAACATTTCTCGCGGTCTTTGCCGGAAACTTTTCTTCTTCGAAGTATCATTCGATTGATTAGGATCTGGTTTATACCTCCAGGTCAAAATTTTAGATACTCTGCCTGGTAAAGGTTTCGCCTAAAAACAGAAAATAGATCAATAAACAGAATAACTATTTTCAAATTGAAATCCAGTGGAGCGGTCGTTCCAACCGCCCCCCCCCCCCCATTATCAATATTTCATACCGAACACCGAGGACACTTCCAATCACCATCTGGAATAGTAGTTAGAGGAGGATTCAAACAGAACGTGTGATAAGCTGATGGACAGGAATCGCAACATAATAATTCACCACCATCTTTGCAAACTCTGCCCAAAAAAAATACAATCGATCAGAATTTCCATCTTTTAGGCAAATATCGAAACATTTTTGAATTTTAGTTCAAATACCTGCAAAACTCTTGATGCTCATCTTCATCTTCCTTCTCAGGTACGCCACCTTCTTCGCAATGCGGACACGACCATTTACCTTCCGGAGCTTCTTCCAATTCCGGTTCCAAGCAAACTAAATGATAAGCTCTTGGACACGTATCGCATAAAATTATCTCACCGCCTTGTTGGCAAACCTCGCAATAATCTTGATGATCCGTCTGCAGTAGTAAATGAAAACGAATAAATACGTAGCTGTTCGAATTGCAATGGAAATAAAAATTAGGAGGAAAAAATCGACATTACAGTATTTACTTCGTAGCCGTCTTCATCACCACCGGGAAACTTGGAAGTAGTTTTTGTTTTTTTCTTTTTTTTCTTACTTCCGAATTTTGTCTTAGCCTTACGTTTAGGTGGCGCTTCGCTGGGTTCTTGGACAACGGTTTCGTTTTTCTCAGCGATTGCTT
Organism: Pseudococcus longispinus; assembly: GCA_900064475.1. Lineage (NCBI taxonomy): Eukaryota > Metazoa > Arthropoda > Insecta > Hemiptera > Pseudococcidae > Pseudococcus > Pseudococcus longispinus. The sequence continues at coordinate 10,899 of FIZU01033113.1, forward strand.
CTTCGGCATCTTGAAGCATTTGTTCGAATTCGGCATCGGAATCACGATCTGAGGCTGCTTTGCCGGCGCTTCCTCCGCCATCTTCATCCTACAATATTCAATTCGAATTATTATCCTTTTAAGGATAATTTCCGTACGTAAATCGAATACTAACCGAACTTCCATGTCTTCTTTTACCAAGCTTGATTTTCAGAGTGGGAACTTTCGAATTACTAGAACTCTTTTTACTGTTGCCTTTCTTGCTACGACTGCTACGTTTTTTCTTCTTATCTTCGATTTCTTCTTCTTCTTCATCGATGATGTCTTCCTGCGCCGGAGTCTGAATAAATGGTTTAGTTATTATACGAGTCCGTCAGGTTTAAATACTCGAAATGTGATTTCAAATACCTTGGAAGTTCTCGTACGTGTTGGCTTAGGAGTATAATCTGGTTCTTCATTGACATCTGATTCGGCTTGTTCGGTGTTGGGATTTTGGCTGGAAAAATCGCGCCATTTTGCGGCTACCAGCATCATTAATTTTCCAACAGGTACCTAAAAAACACAATAAATATTTCAGTATCGTTCGATTGATTATGAGCCAATTCCAAACTCAATTACCTTTGGATTTTCTTTGGCAAGAATAGGACGAACATGTTGAGCGTAAAACTTGACCGAAGTTAAATTTTGATAATCTGCTTCAGTGTATTGTATTTTCACATCGTTCAATCCGTAAGTTACGCATACTTCCTCAACGGATGGCATAGCTGAAGTCATATCAAAGTACACATTTAATAAACGCACAAGAAATACCCAGTTTTAGTCCAATTCTGAAATTACCTGTGTTTTCAGCCGGAGTCGCAGCAGGAGCAGCGACCGGAGCAGGAGCAGGAGGAGCTGCGACGGGAGATGGAACCGATGTATTGTTCTTTGCAGCACTCGATTTGGATTTCTTCGATTTACGACTCGATCCGTAATCTGAATCTGCGCCATTGTCCTCATCGTACATAAAATCACTCTCCTGCGAACGTATAAATTATCAATTTGATGTTGGAAATCCGAAAATTAGCATGATTTGTGATATACCTCGCCACTCTCCCCTCTTTTTCGCTTTTTTCTTTTCTTTTCTTTTCTCAGCTCGCTTTTGGTTTTTCTCTTCTTGCCTTTCTTTTTTTTGTTGCGGGTGTCTTCGGGATCGAATTCTTCATCTTCTTCCTAATAATGTAATAAAACAAGTAGTAATACAACAAATGATAAGAATATTCGATAAAAAATAATCATACTAACTTCGACCTGCTTTTCTTCGTCTGATAATGCACCCCGTGGGTTCGTTTCGTCTAAATCATCTGTAAAAGTATAAAAATATTAGGATCTTGTATTCTACTCACATATCAGCAAAACAGATCAAGAGACGATGCCGCCTGACAATTGGCATTTAAAATCAATCATGATAGGCTAACCGAATTAAGCAAATATTAATCCTCAATAATAATTTTGTCATCGAGTCAATTTTCCATGATAACAACCTGATAATCTCTTTGGAAATAATACCAAGTATGCTCTAAAAAGAAAAAAATTTGGTGAGGTCAAGTTGAAGGAACGCGAAAATGCGAAAAAAACAAAACATTCGTGCACATAATAAACAATTCGTATTTAGGTGAAAATGATTGAATTTTTCATATTCATCGTATTTCCGTGTAAAAACAATTAGAAAATAGAAGATGATTAGAGAATTAGAGTGGTTTTTCAAATTTCAACGAATCTACCTACAGTGATCAAATTTCGATTAAACGGATAATACTATTCATTAACAATTTACCGGTAAAATCATTTTCAGTTTCATTGGAACCCATATTATTCGATGATAACACGAAATTTCGAAAAATTAAACCATCAAGGTGTCATGATACATTTTAATAATTCAACTCCACGCAAACACATTAATAATTGCAATAAAATTAAACAAAAAACAAAGATGTACAAAATTCATATAATAGAATGGCACAATACATTTAAATCATCGAAGTTCAATGGATGAATGGAATCAAGAACGAAGAGGGGGAGAACACAAAAACAATGTTACCAATTTACAAACAAAAACGAAAAAACCGCGAGCAGATTTCGCTTCGTTGGTATTTCGTTGCAAAAGACCAGACTCTTTTAAAGCGAATAAAATTGATAAAAGAATTAAAATAACGAGACTTTTGACCAAGTTTGAACTTTTTAATGGAAAATTTGGATATGAAATATTATAATCTTCTTTCAAAACATATTTAAAGCGAATAATGCGATAAAAAATGAGATTTTTTGTTCGACTTCGAGATCGATTCGAATTATTTTATCGATCACGTCGTCACGTTTTTTTTTTTTTTTAAATTCCGCGAAATTTCACATCTGCTTTTGCGGGTGTTTCAAAGCACCGTACTCTCCATTGGCAGTAAGTCTACGGTAAGGATAATTAAAATAGATGTACCGTAGAATACAAAGGATTTCGATTGGTTTTCGAAATAGTTCCATCATTGGATTCTATTTACTCCAAATCTCCAATACCAAGTTCAAGAAGCTAGAAAATCTTGGGATATTTATGAAATAAATAGGTATCTGGTCAACCGTGTGAATTTCATTATTTCCACTTTTATGATCTAACGTTAATACCTACCTATCTATTACGAGGTAAAGAATGCCGATGAGGAATGAGGAGAGAAGATACATTGAAGCAAATTACCTGCTCTGTTATTGATCGAACGAAAAAATTTTCAAAGATGGCGTTTAAACTATTCAATACAAAAGTTGGGTTTTTGACCGAGTTTTTGATTTTGATTTTGTGTAGCTAATTTTTTTAACAAATTCAATACGTGAAGTCGTGAATGTATTGAAATTTGATTAACAGAATATGAAAATAACACCTGTAATTTATCAAGTAGGCTTTAGCTGATGAGTGATGAGGTTTTTTATTATCTATTTAACGTGCTAAATGAAATTCGAATTAACGGTTAGGTATTTTTTCTGTTGGATCAATTTTGGGTGAAAATTAATTTGAATCAACAATAAATATCTTCTCAAATTTTAGTCAGGCTAAAAATTGTTAGGTACTTGAAGATACCTATTTTTTGAAATATCAGAATACACAATTGAAATAAGTATTGATGCATTTTGAATAAGTACATGATATTACAAAATTTTTTATTTTTTTTAACGAAATAAAACCATATTAAGTAAACTTATTAGGTATTCAACTTTCCTTAATATCAATTTTTCCATTGAAAAAAAATTATACCTATTTAGAACACAGAGACACCTATTTGAAAAATCAGTATTACGCTTTTATGATATTTAAAAATTTTTAAATATATATTGAATTAAATAGCTCAAGTCAAATACGAAAATATAATAATTAAAAAATTTAAAAAATAGTTAAATGAAGAAAAGCAAAATTAGATGCCAAAGGCTCATCTTCAGCTATCTATTTTAATTTCAAACCTCTACATAAACAAAACCCATCAAAATTTTATAGTCGACGATCCTACATCGCGTCATCGAATACGAAATAAATTCATTTCGAATTTCCAAACGATTCAACTTAAATTGCCCAATATAACTTTAGAGGTAGACTCATTCAGGATGCTAAACCGTAAATATAATTAATTTTTAAATGGAAATCGGCGTTAATAAACGGCATGACTTACGCTTCTGCTTCAGAATGGTTAAAAAGGAAACGACTTTCGCCGAAATATTCCGAACAGCGGGAAATTCAAAAAGAAAAGCGGGAACTGCATTTCAGCAATTGTAAACTTCACGTATTTTGTTGTTAAATGTGGTGCTAGTGTTTCCAACTTTTTTCAAGGGAAAGGAATCCCTTTGAGACAACAGGTAATTCGTTATGGATTTTTTTTTATTTATTCGTTTATATTTTTTTTTTCAATCGTAATATTTTTGATTGATTTTGAAAATGAGTGGATTAATTCTGTGTTGAGAATAGTTGAACTTATAATGAGGTTTTATGAAACTCAAAATTTTAGAATGATTTTTGAAAAAAATATCAGGCTTTTGCTAACCAATTTTTTTTATATGTGAATTTTTAATTTCAAGATTTTTAATGTTTGTTCAGTTTTAAAAATATTAAATGCTTGCATTGGTGTTTTAATTTTGATTTTTTCATTTTTTTTCAATGCCTGTTTGTCATCTCACGACTGAAGATGTGTTTTGATTTTAACATTTTAATAAGTTGATCAGAAATTGAGACTGTAATTTACCTATAAATTTTTATTAACAGGTTAATACCAAAAAAATGCTGATAAAATTTCAAATCGATGTAGGTACTTAGCTACCTATTTACTAATGAACAGTCTCCTTTGTAAACAAAACCTTTTATAATTTTTTCTTCAAAAATTTCTATTTATCTAAATACATACAAAAGAAACAACCTTCTTAGGTAAATTGTCCATTGATAAAACTAACTAAAATTAACGACAAAAGGAAATCCATTTTGCTTTTTTATATTCGAGCACATCTTGGAAATATTTTAATCGATTACCGCAGCAATTTTCGTTAAAAGATTTGCGAAAGAAAAAGTGACATTGAATTTATCAAGCATATAAACGCGACCACGTTAAAGATGAAAATTTATGAAAAAGAGCATCGATGCTGAATACAAACGACGCTATTAAAACCATGGGCGCTCGTTTTTCTTTTTTACACAATTTTGCCAAAGTTAATTTTTATAATGTTTTCAAATACATGTATAGCGATAATGATGATAAATTGTTTCAGAGCTGAGGCTGAAATCGCGGTTCGCCCTAAAAAAAAGGATTCCACATTATAAGTGCACGTGATAATGAATTTCAATTCACAGTTCAAAATGGTGTATTGACCTCAAGGTCGATATATTCGAATCGAAACCATGAATAGCAGGGTGAAACAAGAAGAATGTAATCAAGGTGATTTATCTTCATCTGGTTTGAGATTACCACTGAAAAGCGAAAGGTCGAGCAAAGAGATAGAAATTATAGCGGCAAACGAAACGGCAGAAAATATACGAGAAAAATCGACGTCTCGCGAACCTAACGTAATCGTAGAAATACCTATAAGAAAAGAAACTCGAGTACGTTACAAAAGAAACTCAGTCAAGGGATCTAAAGGTTCGATACAAGAAGAAATAAGAATTTATGACAACCCGTTTACATCTTATTATCCGTCAGATGGACAAGAAGGTGAAAACTTGAGATGTTTTAGAGAAAATCGAGGCGTTACGTTTTACGTTAAAGATGCTTTCTGTCCGATTAGACGAACGTGCACGACAGCCATCTGTTGCATCTCTGCTATGATTCTAATCCTTTTCATATCGTTAATTTTCAATACGTCGCAAATTCATACTTCAAAAAGTAAGTTGCTTTTTTCGTTTACCCTTTTTTTTCTCATATTATTGGTAAGTATCGAGTTTTCAACCGAGCTAAAGGCTAAAAATAGGGTAAATATACAGGGTGTTCTGGTAGGAGTGCACTGCCTTCAAACCAGAGAAGCAGCTACCCAAACTACACAAGTGTATGCATGTTTGCCGAACCCAAGATTTGAAGGGGCAAAAGTATGGTGTTTTTTTTTCAAAGCATCGTAACTTTGCTGATGATATACAGGGTGGTCCACATAGAAGGTCGATTGTTTTAAAAAAGAAAAAAAAAATCGGCTGCAAAAATCCCAAAATTTAAGCCTCCTAAAAATTTTAAGCGCTGCAGTTTTGATTTTCACAAGAGAATCTTGTCAACTGGTCACCTCCGATCGAGCTGAAATTGGACTAACTTAAAAAGCATGTCACCCACATCCCACAACCAAATTTTGAGCTGCTGAAGTCAATTTTTCGATTTTTGGCGAATTTTTGAGAATAGCGAAAATAGCCCATTGGTAGATATATCAATTTTTTGCGAATACCTACAGTAAATTTTGAGATAAAATTCTGAAACTCGGTACGTATACTAAAGTTGACCCCCCTGAGTCGATTACGACCATTTTTGAAGCGGTCTGGAGCCTCCAGCAAAAGTTGACTTTTCTCCAGCATTTTGGAATCACTCTAGAAAGCGCTGTAATAAACTTCGGCAGCTAAAAATTTAATCCTGGCGTTAAAGTGATATTGTTAGTCGATGGCATGGTTGAATCGAAAATTCGAGGTCGCGAGTTGACGGCACTTTTTGTAGCTAAAAAATTGGCGTGTAAAAAAATTCCAAACAAAGACACGTGTCAACTCGTTGCCTCGGATTTTCGATTCAACCATGCTAATCGACTAACAATATCACTCTAACACCAAGATTAAATTTTTAGCTGCCGAAGTTGATTACAGCGCTTTGTGGAGCGATTTCAAAATGCTGGAGAAAAGTCAACTTTTGCTGGAGGCTCCAGATCACTTTGAAAATGGTCTCAATTGACTCGGAGGGTCGACTTTAGTATACATACCGAGTTTCAGAATTTTATCTCAAAATTTACCGTATTTGCAAAAAATTGATATACCAATGGGCTTTTCGCTATTTCCAAAAATTCGCCAAAAATCGAAAAATCAACTTCGGCAGCTCAAAATTTGGTTATGAGGTCTGGATGACATGCTTTTTAAGTGAGCTAAATTTCAGCTCAATTGGAGGTGACGAGTTGACAAGTTTCCTTGTTAGCATTTTTTGTAGGATCCATAGTTTGTCCTGAAAATTCTTATTATGGAAAATTTAGCCAACATATCACGTCTATGGTTTTGAAAATGAAAAAAATTCCCATAAACATGGATTTTTTAGTCAAACTAAGGTTCCTACAAAAAAAAAATGCAAAGAATTAAAATTGTAGACTTGAAATTCTCTTTCTGCTGAAGACGATTAGTTTTTTTTCTAGAAAGCCTAATTTTTGAGATTTTTGCAATCAAAAGTTTTTTTTTTCGTTCTCAAAACCATAGACCTTCTATGTTGATCACCCTTTAGATAGGCAATTTTTTTTCGAAATCTTCTTATAAAACTTTTTGAACTCTACTTTCCTAACTCTGAAATTGAAGGTGCTACAATGATTTAAAAATTTGTAGACTTTGTAACGCCTTCGATTTTCAAGTTGGACACAAATTAATGAAAATCATTTTTTGTAGTGCATTTTGAGATCTACGAATGAGCTAATAAGGTTTTGCCCAACTGAAAAATTGAAAACTTGGGTGATCATTTTCTAAATTTATTGCAAAAAAATTAAATTTCAAAAAACTGCTTCTTTTCATCATTTAAATGACTATAGCTCCTCCCATTTCAGAGTTATGCAAAAAATTAATAACTCATTTTGTTAAGCTCAAAAAGTTCTAAAAAAAATTATTTTTACAAATTTTGTCTAACTTGCAAATTGAAGGAGCTACAGTGATTTAAAAATTTGTAAGCTTTATAACTCCTTCAATTCTCAAGTTAGACAAAATTTATAACAGCCATTTTTTTTAGAACTTTTTAAGCTCTACAAAATGAGTTATTAATTTTTTGCCTACCTCTCAAATGAGAGGAGCTACAACCATTTACAGAATAAAAATGGAAAATAGTTTTTTGAAATTACATTTTTCTTTACAATAAATTTTCAAAATGATCTCCCATGTCTTCAATTTTGGATTTAGGCTAAACCTTATTGGCTCATTTTAAAGAGCTCAAAAATCTCTGCCAAAAATGACTTAACAAAATTTTGTCCAACTTGAAAATTGAAGGAGTTATTGAGCCAACAAATTTTCAAATCATTGTAGCTCCTTCAATTTTAGAGTTAGGCAAAATATTGTTGGGTGCTGATTGTGGTCCATTTTGGATCGCAATCGGTCCAAGCTTACACCGAATTTATCCGGCGGGGAAATTATGCACGTAGGTAGGTATTGCGAAGGTAGCGAGATTCGCCTTTCACGAATGCCTACTAACGTGGTTGGGTATTTACGCCCTTACCTAGTAATCAACCTTCGAAGGTAGCGAAACGAAGTTTCGCCTTCCGATAGGTTGATGAGACTTGTTTAAGTAGGTAAAACCTACTTGAGTATTAAACCTGAAAATAAATAACTCGTATATCGTATACTTGCGTATATTTCGCGTAAAAGATGCGTATTACAATAGGACGTATGGGTATTTAATTTACTAGGAAGTA
>FIZU01033116.1:0-12313 GCA_900064475.1 Pseudococcus longispinus
ATTTCAAAGTAGAAATTTTCATTTCAAGGTAGAAAGTGTCATTTTTGGTCAAAATCATCGTTTTTTGTCATTTTTTATTTTCTCGTCCAAACAGTCATTTTTTTGACAAAATTATCAATCATGTCAAAAATTAATTAGTTGTCAATTTTTTGGTCAAAATTGTGATTTCAAAGTAGAAATTATCATTTCAAGATAAAAAGTGTCATTTTTGGTCAAAATCATCGTTTTTTGTCATTTTTTATTTTCTCGTCCAAATAGTCATTTTTTTGACAAAATTATCATTCTATGTCAAAAATTAATTAATTGTCAATTTTTTGGTCAAAATTGTGATTTCGAAGTAGAAATTATCATTTCAAAGTAGAAAGCGTCATTTTTGGTCAAAATCATCTTTTTTTGTCATTTTTTATTTTCTACTCCAAAGTGTCATTTTTTTGACAAAATTATCAATCTATGTCAAAAATTAATTAATTGTCAATTTTTTGGTCAAAATTGGGATTTCAAAGTAGAAATTATCATTTCAAGATAAAAAGTGTCTTTTTTGGTCAAAATCATCGTTTTTTGTCATTTTTTATTTTCTCGTCCAAATAGTCATTTTTTTGACAAAATTATCATTCTATGTCAAAAATTAATTAATTGTCAATTTTTTGGTCAAAATTGTGATTTCGAAGTAGAAATTATCATTTCAAAGTAGAAAGCGTCATTTTTGGTCAAAATCATCTTTTTTTGTCATTTTTTATTTTCTACTCCAAAGTGTCATTTTTTTGACAAAATTATCAATCTATGTCAAAAATTAATTAATTGTCAATTTTTTGGTCAAAATTGGGATTTCAAAGTAGAAATTATCATTTCAAGATAGAAAGTGTAATTTTTGGTCAAAATCTCCGTTTTTCATCAATTGTCTTTTTTTAAAATCCAAATTGTGAATTTTTGGTCAAAATTGTCATTTCAAGGTAAAAACTGTCATTTTTGGTCATAATTGTCAATTCCAGGTAAAAATTGTAATTTTTTGTCAAACTTATAATTTTTGGTCGAAATTACCATTTTTTGTCATAATTGCAATTTTTTGGGTTGAAATGATACTTCAATATTTCTAGATTCTAGTTCGACTTCATATTACTTTTTATGCATTTTTCATTTCTCTTTAGAATGAAAAGGGGTGCGTTGAATTTAATCTTTTGGACTTTTCACTCATGATTTTATAGATTTCAGAGGTCAGTCATAAATTTTGAAAATGCATTGATATGAAAGTGTCCAGTAAGACTGATGGTGAAACACTTGGTTAAAGGTTCCATGGATCAAAATTCGACGATTTGGATTCGTCAATCTACCCCTTTTACAATGTGAATGTCGAAATACCTCGACGATATAATTCGAAATTGATTTTTATTTCGCGTCAAACACGACTGCATACCTTTGATATTTCATAACGGACCCGATTGATCCTATTGCATGTATTTATCCATGTAGCTATATAGGTACTACACGAGCCTTCACATGAAACTTGTTGTATTCCTTTTGTGATAGACAGGACGCGAACGCCGAAACTGAAAATCGTAGCTTCGTAATTAACACCCTTGCCCTATCCCTCAATTCGGGCCAAAGCTCGAGGCTCTCTTGTTACATTGACATTTAATTAAAAGCAAACGTCGTCGTTAACTACGGTTCTAGCAGTGTAGAAAATAACCATCAGCAGTCCAAAAAAGCAAGGTATTTATAAAAACATTATATCGGCCGTCAATATAAGCTGGTATCGCGTCTCGCACCCTGCCCCGACCCTCTTTCTAGCTCTGAAATCCGACCTTAACACAGCGGTGTCCAGGACACAGATACAGACAGAGGGAGAAAAATCCGTTTGGGATGGCAAAAGGATCAGTTCGAAAACGACGCGAGGTTTGTGGCAAAAATCGTCGCGTCGTCGGAGCTCGTATACGAATCTGTGCTTTGGTGGCTAATTCGTCGTCGTTGCTGCCAGCTCGACTATAATCTGAGCGAAAATTAAAAATTAATCTCGGTTAACCAGCATCAGGAAAAAAACGATACGCTTTTAAGTAAGTTGATATCGGGCAATGTTGGTCTAGGACGTGCATTAATTATTCAAGTGGTTTGTTCGCCATCCCCAGACCCCGCGTTCTTCGACGAGTCTTCGTTGATTGCCCTCTTTTTCGAATACCCTGTCGTCGTCTGCTGTGGCGTATTTTTCCATCGGTGTGTTGTATCCCTTAATTCGAAAAAAAGTCACCGAAGTTTGGTCTCCTTTTTTGAATCCATCCCTATGCTTCCCCTTCTCCACTTCATCTCGGTCGTATTACGAATCGAGCTCGTCGATCAACGTATAGAAAAATACGCAGCAGCAAGAAACCCATCGTTAGACGATTGACGTCGAAACTGGAAATTATATTAATATATCGCTGCGATTTTTGCTCAGCTCGTTCCGCCATCGACGATATTAAAAATAAATGTATCCGGCTCGAATTGGAAAATAATTTGTTTAATGCGTCGTCCTTTCGACTCGGAAACGAACCGAAATCAGCGAAGACTCGGGAGAGTAAAGCCCCCCGAAAACGGACACCTTGTACGACTATTTGTCGCGGTTGTTTTTTTTTTCAGAATTTAACCGAGATTTTTCTTTCAGCTAAATTGAATTTTTTTCACGACGATAATCGCGTTTCAATTACTTACGGTGGTCGTGGCGTAAATTTAATTCGAGTCGGGGGTGTGGGCGACGAAGGGATGTTGTTCGAACGTCACGACGTGTTGGAAATTCGCAGCTTCTTTGTGTCCAACAGGCGCCCCGAACTGTTGTCATGTTTTCGTAGCTGTCATCGAGTCTCGGTCGTCTTCTTGCGCTGTGTAGCTGGTCGACTGGTCGTAAGTCGTCATAAAAACTATACGTAAGGCTGTCAACTTAATTTTCTCCATACAAATCTGACAATAAAAGCGAAAACTTTTATGCCCTGTTTTTATTACCCTCGCGTATCGATACATAAAGCAAACTTTTACGTCCTACTGACCTTTACACGAGGATACGTGCTCAGCAATACTGTATATTTATTAATTATGGTCCTTTTCTATATTCACGATAAGGTGTACCCCCTTTCGCTACCGTAGATGGGTTATTCGTAAGGGTTTATGTCGTGGAATGGTATAAGGAAGCGAGTTCGAAATGATGCGAATTTCTTGGCGATCTGTTTTACATCTTGTTTTGAATTTTTCTTGTATTGGTTTATTTCTTCCTTGCGTCCTTCTCGTTCATCTCGATTCTTAATTCAAAAATTCGAACTCTTTATAGTCGTCTCCATGTTGTCTAACAGGTGATAAGTAAAGTAGTGAAAGTTGGTGTAAAATAATGTTTATGGAATGTAGTGATTTTTACTCAATTCTACTCAAAACGTTGTCTTTCTGTTTTTTCAATTCTCAATACTATTCAGTGATTGATAAAAAATGTCGCTAAAAATTGGATGAAAATCTGTCAAATGTCATGAAAATCATTCAGGCAAAAAATTAATAAGTAAAGTTTGAAAAATTTCAAATCAATTTGAAACAAATTGTGATTTTTTTGTTATTTTATTTATACACCTAATCATTTGAAAAAATGTTGAAAACTTGAAGCAAGAGTAGTCGTTGAAATTGTTGCACTTTCCATAAAAATTAGTAAAAACTTTGTTAAAACTTAGAAGATAAAAAAAATCATTTAAAGTATCGAAAATGTCGTAAAATTGTAAAAATATTCTTGAAAGTCTTTGAAAAATGTTATAAACTTTGCCATATGCCCAAATTTTCATAAAAGTCATTAAAAAGAACGTGAAAATGATGAAAAAATCATGAAAATGTGACAATTGTAGTAGTTTTTATGAAATTTTCGACGGATTTCATGACTGTTTGACCATTTTTACAATATTTTTGTAAAACTTTCGATATTTACAACATTTGTGATGATTTTCACGATTTTTCATTTCAATTGATTTGTATGAAAATTTTAATAGTTTTTACGAGATTTTCGGCAATTCTCATGATTTTTTTCAACATTTTTATGATATTTCCAACAATTTTTATGACAATTTCATGAAATTTCTGATGATTTTTGAATTTTTCCTATAATATTTTTACAGATTTTTGTGAAAATTTTGACAATTTTTACATTTTCGAAGATGTTTATGATTTCTTGATTATTTTATCCTTATTTCAAAAAATTTTTACGAGATTTTTGACAGTTCTCATCATTTTTTTGTACATCTTTACGATATTTCTAGCGATTTTTATAAAATTTTTGACAATTTTTGAACCATTTCTATAATATTTTCACTGACTTTTGTAAAAATTTTGACAATTTTAACATTTTTGACGATTTTTATGATTTTTTGATTATTTTATTCTCATTTAAAATTGTTTTTGCGAAGTTTTCGTCAGCTCTCGTAATTTTTTCTGAACATTTTTACGATATTTCTAACAATTTTATGACAATTTCAAGGATTTTTATTTTTGAATCTTTTCTATTATATTTTTACTGATGTTTGTGAAAATATTGACAATTTTAACATTTTTGACGATTTTTATGATTTCTCGATTTCTTTATTCTCATTTCAAATAGTTTTCACGAGATTTTCGACAATTCTCATGTCTTTTTTGAACATTTTTATAATATTTCCAACAATTTTTATGACAATTTCAAGGATTTTTATGAAATCTCTGGCGATTTTTGAAACTTTCCTATAATATTTTTGACGATTTTTATAATTTCTTGATTATTTTATCCTCATTTCAAACAATTTTTACGTGATTTTTAACAGTTCTCATGATTTTTTTGAACATCTTAACGATATTTCTAGCGATTTTTATAAAATTTTTGTCAATTTTTGAACCATTTCTATAATATTTTCACTGATTTTCGTGAAAATTTCGACAAAATTAGTATTTTTGACGATTTTTATGATTTCTTGATTTTTTTATTCTCATTTCAAATAATTTTTACAATATTTTCGACAGCTCTCGTAATTTTTTTCGAACATTTTTACGATATTTCTAACAATTTTATGATAATTTCAAGGATTTTTATGAAATTTTTGACAATTTTTGAATCTTTTCTATTATATTTTTACTAATTTTTGTAAAAATTTTGACAATTTTAACATTTTTGACGATTTTTATGATTTCTTGATTTTTTTATTCTTATTTCAATTAATTTTTACGAGATTTTCGACAATTCTCACGATTTTTTTGAACATTTTTACGATATTTTCAACAATTTTTATGACAATTTCAAAGATTTTTATGAAATTTCTGACAATTTTTGAATAATTTCTATTACAGTAGCTTTTTTACTGATTTTTGTGAAAATTTCAACAGTTGTTTTATTCTCATTTCAAATAATTCTTATGAAAATCTTCACAATTTTTACAGGATTTTCAGTAGTTATCAATTATCATGATTTTTTGCCCATTGCTACTGATTTTTTTAAACAATTTCTAAAATTTTCGATAATTTTTAAACTACGAGCATTTTACTCTGTTCACATTTTGACAATTTCAACAACATTTTTATATTTTTTCGAACAAGTTTCATAATTTTTTCACAATTGCACTGATCTTCACGAAATTTCAAACCATTTCAACATTTTTGAAATGATTGAATCGTTTTTACTTCCAAGTCCAAAAAATCACCCAGGCTAACAAAATTTAGCAACGTGATGCAAAAATTTTTCTGTCCCCTCCTCCAGGATAATATAAATAGTTTCATATTCGCCCATGTCAAAAATCATAAAAATTGACGACACTTAGTTCCTTTATTGATGAAAAAGTTACTTTTTTTGGAAAGATTCAGTTTCGATGCCCGGCCGTGGAAATTTGGTCATAATTGTTCGAAATTAGATTAAAATTCATAGAAATGTCAATTTTTTACAATATTTTTGTTGATTTTAAAATAAGCAGATTTCGCTGATATTTCAAAAAAAATTTTAAATAACAATTCATCGAATTTTCTTGTATTTTGAATAATTTTTACAACAGTTTGGGAACTTTACGTTGTCATTTTTGAAATTTTTAATAAAAATGCAGTAATTTTCAACATTTGAAATTTTTTTCACCAATTATATCAAGTTTTCATCAATTTTTACGTCGTTTTCTGCGATGTTAGTTTTGAGTAATTTTTTTAATATTTCGAAAACTTTTGATGTTATTTTATCGATTTTATGTGATGCTTGACGATTTTTTTTGGTGTTTCGAACAATTTCGATGACATTGTGAAAATTTTTGCGATATTTCGTACAATTTTGATGAAAAATTTTAAAAAGTTTTCTCGACATTTCGAGAAATTTCATTGTATTTCAACTTTTGGAAAATATATACAGTGACATGACTAGGCAGAAAGTCAATTAGGAATTTATTCGCAAAAAAATCGGTTCAAAAAATTTGCATCAATTTCGAATATGAGAAATGTCCATATTTCGCAAAAATGAGTAATAAAAATAAATCAGAGTGAAGGCAGAGAGAAAAGTTTTCAAAAAAATACTTTTTTACTCCCTAATTAAGCTGTTATGGCCGAAAAATTGTCATAAAAAGACCTCTGAGAATTATTGAAACTTGAATTTTTCTAAATATTTCATCTACATCTACAAATTTCGTATTGTGAATTTATTTTTCAAGTTAAAAATGTTCAAAAAATTGCAGTAATTTTTTGAGGGATGGAGGGGAGTTGTCACTGGTTTGTTGTGAGACAAAAAAAGATAATGCTTGTGTAAATACCTACCTACTTGGTGTTTTCTGACTTTTTGAAATTTTTTTTAGACTTCATGGTCTCAGAAGATGACTTACGTAAGCGAGTATTTTGGAAGCACTGTTTCTTCTTTTTATTCTTCTTTCGCATGTCTTAGCATCACAGGAACGAGATAGGGTTAGCAAGAGGTAAAGAAAAACTTACCATTTAACGCCCGACAATCGTTTTACACAGGATGCGATGCGTTGCGTTGTTGTTAGCCGGCGAACCCGGTGTTTAATTAAATTTTCGGTGACACATTTCATTGTTTAATTTCTTATTTCACCGTTCTTATTTTAAAAAAGGAAAAAAGAACGTCATCTTCGCGGAAAGTTATTTAAAAAGTCGAAATTACTTTTGAAAAGGCTGAAACTTTTTAAGTAATTTTGACCTCATTAAAAACTTGGTAAATTAAAAGGGGCGTTTGTATTTTGTTTCTTTTCATTTTGTTCGAGCATAACAATCGTGCGTTGTTAATATATTTTTTTATCCGTCCGCCCGCCTCATCCTCCTCCGCTGCTTTCTACGTACTGCTATAACCCTACCGAGTCCTTTTTTGTATATTGCCGCCCCCGCCATTCGACTCCCTTTCCACGACGACGCTGCTTATTGCAGCTTGATTAGTTGGAAATTATTTTTTAATGAACGGAGAAAGGTCGAAAGTTATTTCTAATTAGGAAAATATTTAAAAAAGATTTAAACGAAAGTGAGAGAAATAAAAGGAGAGAAAAAAATAAATGAAATACGTCGCTGCGACGACTACGGTTCGCTCTTCTTGCCTGTGCGAGTACCATTCTGCGTCCATTTATGGCACTTGGTGATTTTGTTTGTAGTATGGCCGAAGGGAGGGGAGAGGGGGTTGTACGTGTAGTTTAACTCGCGTTGTTGGGGTTTTTCTGTGTGATTTTTTTCCCCCAATGCCCTTTTCCGTTTGTTGGGGATGCTGGTGCAGGTAGATGGCAGTTTGGGTGTAATCTGTGCGTATTGCGAGGGAGGTGTCATGTGACTCATTATATACCTCTCTTCGCTCTTGAGCTACCTTTTGTACAAGTTGCGGGCTGGTGTAATTAAAAATCAAACTGTGCCAAGTCCTTTTCATATGAGCAACCGAAGTGGAGCAGGAGGAATTGAAAGAGATAGAGAACGAGAGAGAAAGATGGAGAAAAAATAACGTATTTGGATTTTCGAATTATTCTCGCGTTTGGGTCTCGCTTGGTATTTAGTAAAGGCTGGAAAAAAACTGGCTGAAAAAATTGAAAAAGGTAAATTACCTCGTGGCCCGTGAAGGACGATATTGCGTGTTTATTTACCTCTGATTTTTTTTATTCGGATTTGTCCCCTTTTACCCTTCTATAATTCGTGGTCTCGTTCGAACTAAAAATTCCATTTCGAATAACCTTTCAATTTCTCAATTTGACGCATCATTTTTTCGTGTCTGTATTAAGCTATCATTATTTTTTGACGTTTATTTAATTGTATTTTTACAGAGATTCGACGCGACGATGGCGTGCTGGAAGACTTCAATCGGAATGATGTCCTGGGTTCTGGATTTCGGCGAAATTTACGAAATGGTGAGTTTTGTCAAAATTTTCTACTTGTTTTTGAGCCGGATATCTTAACGTTTGAAAATATGTATGAAGGGAGAGGGGTGTAAATTTGCCTACAGAAATCTAGAACACGATTGATTCTATCCAGAGCTCCAAATTCGAATACTGAAAATATCCATACCAATCTGTAAAAAAATTTCTCGCCCAATTCTAATACCAACTAGCTAGTTTATTTTTTCCTCCCCATTCTGGTCTTCTTCCCGAATCCACTTCAGTCTCCAACTGCATCGATACAGTATTAAAAAAATGTTCTTTCGCAAATGAACTCTGGAGACGACACAGAGAAAAGACGAGCCCGAACGAGCAGGCCGCTCCGAAATGGAAAATTAGAAAAAGCAAAAGAAAAAGATCGAAGTAAAACCATCGCTATTTCGTATCGCCAGAAATCGTGCCTGGAATTTCTAATCCCCCGCTTCGTTTCGCCCCGATTGCTTCGCTACCTACCCCAAGGGAGAAATACCAATAAAAATAGAATTCTTTGGCAGGAAAATCTCTCGATCGTGAGTAGTATTCCGAGTGCGGGGCATTAATCGCTCCGGCTGGTATCGAATTTGGATTTTACGTAAAACACTGCTGTGTAGTATAGTGTTGGAAAAAGATAGTGGGAAATTGTACTTATACTGTACGAGAGAAAAAACCAAAATTGACGAATGTCAATGGTGACAAGAGGTGAGATTCCGGTACCTATTCGTACCTAGGAGAAATTGTAGGGGAAACTGCTGTACTTTGGGATAGTTTTTAATTTTTGCTTACTGTTTGCCCTCAAATAGGAAGAAAATTTAAACTATGAACTGAAATTTTGAAAAATTGCAACATCGTATTTCAACTTTAACGTGTGAAATTTACAAATTTTTAGAATTTCTTATATTTTTGAATACTTTCCTTAAAAATTTCAAATTCGATTTTCCAAACAAAAATTTTGAAATTTTTTGACATTTTTGAATCCAAAGTTTGAGAACAATTTAAATAATGAGAAAAATTTTTGGAAATTTTTAAAATTCTAAAGTTATGCTAAAAAGTTTGAACTTGTATACTGAAATTTTGAAAATTTGCAACATCAGTTTAAAACTGCTGAATTTACAAATTTTGAGAATTTCGTAAATTTTTGAATAAAATTGCTTGAAAATTTTTAATTCGAACTTCCAAACAAAAATTTTGAAATTTTTTGACATTTTTGAATCCAAAGTTTGAAAACAATTTAGATAATGAGAAAAATTTTTGGAAATTTTTAAAATTCCAAGGTCAAGCTAAAAAGTTTGAACTTGTGTACTGAAATTTTGAAAATTTGCAACATCAATTTAAAACTGCTGAATTTAGAAATTTTGAGAATTTCGTAAATTTTTGAATAAAATTGCTTGAAAATTTTTAATTCGAACTTCCAAACAAAAATTTTGAAATTTTTTGACATTTTTGAATCCAAAGTTTGAAAACAATTTGGATAATGAGAAAAATTTTTGGAAATTTTGAAAATTTGCAACATCAATTTAAAACTGCTGAATTTACAAATTTTGAGAATTTCGTAAATTTTTGAATAATTAGAACTTCCAAACAATTTTGAAATTTTTTGACATTTTTGAATCCAAAGTTTGAATTCAATCTTGAGAATAAATTAAAAAAAAAAAATTCTGATATAATTTCTATGGAAATAATTCACAGTTTAAGTATTCATCCAACAGGGAGAACTAAATTTTGATCGACTTCAACTTTTCTTTGAAAAACACGATTTGAAAATTTCTCCTATAAAAGGTATCCAATTTTAGTTAGTTTTTTTTTAGGAAAAAGCCAAATTTTCTCCCAATTCAACATGAAATTTGGGGCATTTTTTGATGGGGCATAATGTGTTTGATGAATAAACCCCCTTAAAACTACAAATGAAATGTGCTACAACGTCAAAATATCATTTTGAAAAGTGACGTTCCCTTCAAAAATTACACGCACTGAAAAATTTCCCTCAAAATAAGGGAAACTGCTGTACCTTGGGACAGGTTTGTACATTTCTTCCTATCGTTCCCCTTGAAACTGGGTAGAAAATTTTGAAAAGCGAGTCATTCAAATGTTCAAACTTTCCTTGAAAAAATGCGTTTTTAAAATATTTCAAAGTTTTTTTATTTTAGCTAATTTTTTAAAAAAGGTTCAATAAACATGTCCAAAGATACAACAGAAACATTTTTCGAAAAAAAAAACGATTCTGAAGAGAATCCTATTATTTTCTTCGAAAAATTGACTATGGGAGGATATCGCACATCCGGATTCATCGAGTGTCTACCAGGTAGTAAAAGTAGTGAAAAAAAATCAAAAAATCGTAAAGACTTGTCCACGTTCAACAATTTTCTGTCATTTTTGTTGAAGTGGTTTTCAGAAAATTTTGTGAAAAGTAGTGAAAAAAAGTAATGAAAAAGTTGTGAATTTTGAAAAATAAAACTTTGGACATTCTGGGATTAATAATGTCGTATCTCAAAAAAGAAAAAAAAATTTTGGAAGATGACAATTGAAGAAATTCTTATATTTCGAACGTCTACCAAATTCGATCTCATTTCAACATATTTTGAGTTGGGCAATTTTTTCGAAAAATCGTCTCAAAATTTTGGTTTTCTTCATTTCCTTCGAAGCTCAATCTACCTAGGGCAAGGGGAATTTTTTTTTTAAATCAGTTCAGGTGATGAAACACATTTTTAAAAACCTCGAAATCTCTACTTTCCAAAAATATGAATTTTTTTATTCAAAAATATTTTTGTTTTTTCATTATTCAATTTCGAAAAATACCATTATTCTGAGTTTCAACATTTTAGCTGCTGAAAATTTCCTCTGTTTTGAGTTATGTTGCCTATTCCAGTACTTTTTTTTAAACATTTCGACATGCTTTAGGTTTTGGATGTTTTATAAATCTGTTTTGACCCTTCACAGAAAATATGTCCTCCATAGGTGGGGGGGAGGGGGGGTCAAAAATTAATAAATATTTAATGCTATTCAGTGAGGTATCAAAATGTACGTTTTTTTGACTTCTTGAGCCCGTTTCTGACGTGAAAGGTACCTCAAGGAGGTGGGGGCGGGGCAGAACTTCAAATTTTGGAAAATTTCAAGTTGGAGTCAATGTGTAGGTTATGTTTTTGACCTCTGAAATTCATTTTTTATGGCGTAAATTTGGACTACCAAACCACCAAGATGTCCCGGAATGATAGAAGGGAAGGGGTGGATCAAAAAACAAAAGTTTTCGACCTTACTAAGACAGTGAGATATTGAAAAGTATGTTTTTTCACCTCTCGAGTCCATTTCTGATGCAATTTTACTTAAAAAAAAGTAAAAGGTATCCCCAATGGGGTGTGATCCGTCTTGAAATTTTGAAAAATTTCAGCTTGGATGTCAATCTGTAGTTGTGTTGGTGTTTGGGACTAAAACCCCGTACCAAACCCAAATTTTTCTACGTTATCAAGTGAAGAGTATCAGCATGGATATTTTTTCATTTTTTGACCTCTGGAGTAAATTTCTGATATCATTTTGCAAAAAAAAAAAAAAAAAAAAATCAAAACCCCAAGGGTGTGAAAGGATCTACTCTACTTTTTAGAAAACTTCCAATTAGTTATGAACAGTGGCGCGGCGTATCCAGGATTTCTTCAAAAAGGGGAAGGGGTCAATATTCAAAATGAATGAAGTATGACAGGTTCAGTGTGAATTCCTCGGGTTTCACAGTAGCGTAGCCAAACAGCCATCCAAGAAAAAGAAAAAATGTCAGTGGCGTAGCCAGGCAGGCAATCAAGGGGGGGGGGGAGTCTGCGCGAAAAAAATAAGATCTCATGGAAAACAATATCCCTATTCTATTAAAATGAGTGAATTTCACGAGGGCGAAAATTTTTGCTGAAAAGGGCATTTAAAAGCTTAAATTTCATCATTTTTTTCCAACTTTTCAGTCGTCAGGAGGGTCCAAACTTCTGGACACCCCCCCCCCCCCCCCCCCCCCCCCC